>JABCKU010008116.1:0-135213 GCA_018221655.1 Myochromella boudieri | reverse complement strand
TATGACAGTCGATCTGTTTTGATATATTAGGTCAGCAAGGGAGACTAAGGCGCCAATGACGCCCGAGTTGGGACTAGATTCCAGCTCACTAAGATTGTCGAACAACTTTACAACTTGGCTTGATCCATGAAACTTCCAATCCAAGAATGGGCTACCTTTTACCTCACTGTCTTTGCAACTATTGGGCTTGCCTTTGAGACGGTTGAAGAAGCTGGTACGTGATACGGATCACCTGTACTGGTTGTGTACTAGGCAGGTCTCAACGGCTTATTCTGCCAGCTATCATTGCGCGGACGTTAGTCGACTCCTCAAAAACCTCTGTCGCTACAATGGCCACGATATATCCGGTACACGATGTACGGCTTCCAGGTCAGTGAAGTCCCTTAGGCCCCGGTTGATCACCGAGTTCATTACAATCGATTTAAATTTCTTTCGATCCACTACTAAGGTTCTCCCTTCTCCCTTCAAGAATACTATGCAAGGTACGGCTGATGAACTACCTTCAAGAGGATATGTAGACACCTCTTTTTGACAGTTGTTACCGCAATGGCTCTTTGTCACTACTCTTCCTTCCTATCTCCCGGCACAGTCAGAACGTTTTACACTCTCCTATCCACTCTGCATCTATATCCATTACGGCAGAGCTACCCTCGGCTCATAAACCACGCGTCTCACTGATAGGGAACATCACAATTTTCAGTGATGGAAACACAATCCCAAAGTCAATCCAGCATTGCTATACTGAAACACATCCGGATTCAAAGCAATGGCTTCCAGGTGACAAAGATGCTGCTCACGTTGTAAGGAGATTTACATTTGTCGGCTCGTGAGTTTTGTACTCACTATTTCAAGTCTTATTGGGCTCGGTTTGATCCACATGTAAGCCAAACAGCTCAGTTACTGCCATGTTGTCACTGACAGAAAACCCATATCAGTCCATTTATTTCGTAGGAGGTTTCGGGGGGTGCGTCCAACTCGTATAGTTTAGTATCGTCTATTAAGGGCAAAAAACAGGACTCATTACATAGGCTACATCCCACTCCCTCTGTATCAAGCGGCTCAGGGGATCAGTCAAAGAGTGGTACATCCAGCAAGCGACTTGTACAAACAGCTATAGCTTCCTATGAAAGTGGGATATATGTCGTAATAACTGCTCCAGATACCCCTGTATTAGTTCAGAATCAAGTACTTTCGCTTGAACTTGAAAGATACCAGGCCTGTAAGATGTCGCGTAAAGCCATCCGCAATGGTTGATCATATTTTTTGTCATCTGGTCCACAGACAAGATCCACAGTATAACCTCTTCCAGTGTGCAACGACACCAGCCACTCGGCATCCTTTCTTTCCAAAGGCAATTCAGATTGCATGGTTCCATACGAAATCACTAGTTCAAATTTGATCCTCAGCATGAATGGGGCGGTTATGGCCGTGGAAGGTGACACATTCACTTCTAGGCATTTTTTAATTTCAGTGTAGGCGGGTAGGAGAGAATTTGTCGTCCGGGTAGATGTGCCGTTGTGAAGAGTAGAAGAGTTAGTGTCTTCGATAACCAAGACATCTGGTCTGTTCTGACGTATCGCCCTGGGTTGCGCCCTAGGCTGTGGCTTGGAATGCCCGCCATGACTCGGATCCGTCAAAAGCTTCTGGCATAATGCAACCTTGAACTTGTGGGAAGCTAACGAGGGGTTTAAAGCATCGAAAAGGGCGGGGAGTTTATCCAGACCTAAAGCAGTCAGGCGACTATAAACTGAGGCGACAAACATCGGGAAATCTAGGTGTGGTGTCGAGACGAGATTGATCAACTGTTCTGGGGTTGTTAAAACGAACGTGTCCAGAGTAAGGAGACAAACCAAAGAAAAAAGACGAGAACCCAGCATCTGGTGCCGAATATCAACCTGCTCCAAACAGAAAAAGACGATACGTAGGGGGAATCCTGCGTCCCATCTGGGTCCGGTTCCACTCCGGGGAAATGGGATCTGTTGAAGAAGTAGATTTGAAAAACCACCTGATATTAGTTGAGGTTATATGCCAAATCTCATTTATCGATACGCCTACCTGAATCACATGCATTCTGCAACATCTCGTCTTGCTCGAAAAGATTGATAAGCCAGTTAAGAAGTGGCCAAGCATCCGGGCCAACGACGTTTTGCAAATCGCCCATTGAGTCGTCCTCTTGCTCAACATCGTGGGCACGTTTCTTGCCTTTGATCGATGGAACGGGGACTCTTTTCCACCGCTGTAAGAATCCTTCAGCCAGAATGCTCCAACAGTCTTTTGCTCTCAAGATGCACATCGACTCCGCTCCGATGACAGATTCCGAGGAGCAATCATCACTTGAGAGGGGTTGATCTCTCCTGGGATCGTCACAGCGCGGAAGAGCACGAGCGATCGCCCCAGGGGTATTCGTTAAGACATAAGAATTTAAAAGGTGTCTAGCTGCTAAAACGGCTCTCCCACTGGGAACTCGTTTCCTTGTCATGGCTCTGCTGGGAGATGATGGGATATCCGTGGTTGTTGGTTCGTCGGTCCCAGATGATTTCTCGGGTAGGAGAGATATATAAATCAGTTGGCGGACGTGAGGCCTGTAATTGATTGAGTTGCAAGGATATCGAACTGCGTGAAGTGCTCACAGTGGTGGCTTGTAGCTGGCAGAACGTAGTTGCTCCATAAGAGCGATTGCAGATTCAAATTGCCCCTCCTCCAAACATGTATCAACGACTCCGCGCTGGTAAGTGGTCATCTCGTGCTCAACTGCACCATCGCGTTGCTCTGCCATTGTGGTGAATTCGAAACCGAGTGGGACGCGCTGAAAACGCGTGACGTCACGGTAACTGTCGGACAGTGTCACGACCTCCGTCGGATCAAAAGGTAGATCACGGATGAATGGTCTTGCATCAAATCTCCCTGAAAGGCCGCAAAGCCCAGTAGAAGCCCATGTGGCAGCGTGTAGCCCATGGCAACTACTAAGACCTGGTTCCGGGGTGTTGCAGAGCGAGGCAAATCAGCGTAGCAATCCCAATCGTTTGATCTACCGGACGTTGCAATCTGCGCCTCAAACGAGTAAACTAACTGTCGCAAACATGCACCAACAGAGCATGTCTTCACTTCTCCGTAACCATCTCGCAAAGCCACACTTGCTCTTTCCAGTGCGAAGGCTCCGTACTGCCATGGCTACCGCTACACCAGGGCCACTTGAAACTTCAATGCGTGATAAGGTTCCCCTCCATCATCATCCCAGGCCCTCCGACTGAGATGTCTTCTCGGATAGTTAATGCAACTTCTGCAACCCACATCTATTACCCTATCAAACGACTCGTGGCAGCATCGACATCATGCCCCCATGCGAGCCCAAGGGGGAGGTAACGGAGAAACGCGTATGTGCCCAATGGTCTTTTCTTATGGCGTACCTTACACCATAAATAGATTTTTCTATTGAAATCGTCTCTGACGCATTCAAGGGAAAGGTAGCTCGCCTGTACGAGCCACAACCTCTGAACAGCTGACGAATAATGCTTATACCCTAGAACACGATGCAGCGACATCGCATGGTGTATTCAGCCCTCTCGGAGGAATTCGCCCAAGGGTTGCATGCACTGTCTTTGAAGACGAAGACACAAGATGACCTGGTCGTAGTAACACAGCAAGGCTGATTTACTTTCAACTGCATTTCCCGTGTATAATTGGCATCGTCCTCTGCTGCGTTCTATTCAGTTGCAGCTAACGAGCCTGCTCAGTATTACCATCTCATTCTACCTGCTAGTTCAAAAGGACCAAAAGGCAAGAAAATCATTCTGGAATCAAGGGATGAAATCGGTTACTCGTACTTACGATACACCAGGTTTTGTTTTCAATGATACTTTTTGATTGTTCCTTCGCTACCGTGTCAGAATTGAGTTGTGAGATCGGTAACGGTCACCAACATAAGATCTACGGATCAGCAATCAGCGCTTCGCCACCTAGGCTACTACTCATGGATCTTGCAACTGCGAGTTGAACATCGAGGCGGTACATCCCTCTCTCGCAATGGCTGTGCTGGGTATCATCGATCTGAGCAATTCAATAATCTTGGAAACCAGTATATAACTAGTGAAGACAGAACCCTTCATGATCACTATTCCTGATCTGTGTCAATCACTTTCTATGACTTCTCGATCGGACAATAATCGTCATCGATATGACGAAGATCGTCCGACCCTTCCTCCAATTCGTGACTTGTTTCATGGTGAGTGAGTTAAGAGCAGAATATCCCGTGCAATATTAACATAGAGCAGATCTACGAACACCTCACGAATCTCCATCCTTGACGCTTGCACGCCTACAACTTAGTGATGGCTATGACGAAAGCTCCGGCCATTTATCGGCCTTTCCTTCTCTGGAAAGTGCTTTCCGAACTCCCGCAGAGCACCATCGTTGCCAGACCCCAGTACCACTCTTTGCGAATCCTCGCTATAGTTTCGCGGGCCGTGTATCTCCTGCTCGACAACGTTCATTTGAAACGTTTCCCAGTACCTATGACCTTCGCCCCACAGGTGCCCGCCAGACTGTGTCGGAAGGTCACTCAGAGCCATATTTCTCACAAGAGCCTTCCCCACGGAGCCAAACATCATTCTTATATCCCCTTGCCACTTCCTCTGCCCACTTTTATGATGCGAGGCCACGAGATGAACGTACGCCAATCGGTCGCCATCCCTCTTACGCGCCGTCTGGAAACGGTCAAACTGGGAGATACTCACCTTGGCCAGCAGGAATCTCGACGACTATTTCGTCCATGCCTGGTGCGGATGATGAGAGGACTCCAATAGCAAGAAATAATCACTCTTCATCTCAAAGCATACCATCACATTTGTGGAACGGTACAGAAGATAACGGCAGCGGGTCCACCATATCGAAGTATGAATGTAGTTACTGTGGCAAAGGCTTCAACCGCCCTAGCAGCCTCAAGGTAACTGGCCATCATGCCTCCCCGACCACGCACTAACCGGGTCACCTCAGATTCATCTCAACAGCCATACAGGGGCAAAACGTATGCAACCGTCATGACTTCATGACCGTCTTCAATCACTGACGCCTCTTTTCCTGTAGCCTTCGTCTGCCCCGTAGGGAGCTGTGGGCGCAGTTTCAGCGTCCTCAGTAATATGCGTAGACATGCACGCGTTCACAATCAGACCCAATTGAGCCACACAGATCCTTCTAGTGATGAGGAGAGCGAGCGATCTTCCTCGATAACTGGTTCTGCCTCCCCAGTGCCCGCTCTCAGTCACTTACGTAATGGTGAAACGCCGACTTCCTTTCATCGCCGTCGAAGTAGCACCACGTCTGTGTCGAGTGCCGGCTCGCGTCGCAGTCACACCTCAGAAGACGAAGATCCAGATACCCTCCCGAAACGCTCCCGCCGCGTTATGAGGTAACGAAAACGACTACGAACTTCTAACGACAATTCATGACGCACCCGTGTTGAGAGCTTCGATACGATCATTTTAATCCATCTTTACCATACTTTTAATATCTTTATCCTATTTTTATTCACCTTCATTCTCACTTGATTTAACTTTATTGCACTTTTTCGCTACCCATTAACTTATCAATCCGAACACTACAGCAACAGTATTTATTAACCATCACACGTTGTACATGACATCTCACAGTAGTTGTTTCCATAGCTCCAAGTGTACTTATAACCATATATAATCTCTCGAGGTTTTGTACTTCACTTGACTAGAGCCTGATCCAAGATTTAGAGCTATCTCACAAAGGCTGGCCGAATTAGCCAGGCTTCCAACGTTTCAACACGCGTTGAGCTGGTACTCGCTTCCGTCTCGGGGAAAATGTCATGTAGATCATTAAGACTGATAAAGTGTACAACGAGGGAGAAATCAACATAATTCTGTACCCGAACCATAAGGGTCGCATACAGATGCCAAGGGCTGGTTGTCGCCTATAAGGCTCATGTACACCGTTCGGTTTACTTACATGGAGATCGCACGGCCTTTGCCAACTTCACGTGTTTCTCGAACAGTAAGGCGACCCCTAATCGTCTCCTGTCCGTATGTGTCAGGCAAGGGATCGAAAGCCTTATCAGCCCTGAGATAACTGATTGCACGAGGGCTCTTGTGAGTGAAACCTGCGAATGCCAACGCTTTACGGGAATCTAAAATTTCTAAACCATGCAGTTTGTCCCGAAGCATTAAATCGCGAGTGGCATCAGCAGGTGCACCATTC
This sequence comes from Myochromella boudieri, assembly GCA_018221655.1. Lineage (NCBI taxonomy): Eukaryota > Fungi > Basidiomycota > Agaricomycetes > Agaricales > Lyophyllaceae > Myochromella > Myochromella boudieri. Next base: position 128,994 of record JABCKU010008116.1, on the reverse strand, counting down.
GCTGGCGCTAAAGGCTGAATGAGACACCGTCAGAAAGACTGAATAAAGGCCCCTTCTCGATAAACGTATAACACACCTCTGGTGGGATGTCTGAATCAAAGTGGCGTGTATCCTCAGGATTATGAAGCTCTGGGCGGTAAGGCGCGGGGTATCGATGAATATGGAGCCAATCGATACCACGGAAGAATGGATGGGCCTGCAGATCGATGTATTACATTGGAGGTAAGCAGGCCGTAGGAGAGGAGCCTACCTTGATGAGGTCTGCACCATCATTGCCCAGTGCGGTGCCATACTGAGGGATGAAGCTGCTTCGCCTTGCTTGCATGATCATGGAGTTAGGTCTCGAGACAGAACTCGAAGTCTGAGACCCTAGTCGATCTTCTGGCTCGCAGAGCAACTGTTGCATTAAATTGACACCTTCGTGCGATACTCGAGGACGAGATGGGAACCGCAAAGCTTGTTTCCAGTTCAAAATTTTCTGCCTAGTGACGTGACGCTAACAGACAAGGAATAAACAACACATGCACGCAAAGGTCGCAAAAATCACTTGCCGAGTTGCTGACAAATGGGGGGAAACTATGGATTGGATCAAAGTCTCATTCGTCAGTCGAGACCTATGTAGAGTATTTCAACGACACCAACCCGTATAAGCATTCAAACATGATTACACCAAGACTCCACCAGTCACAGGAGTAGGAATAGCCGTTGCCACGGATAACCTCGGGTGACACTAATACATGGCAGTTTCCCCGAGAGCTAAGCACTGTCTAAAAACAAAGACTTACTGTAGGAGTTTGTTCCACATCTATAATAATATTCAGTGGTGTGGGGGGAGGAGTTATGGGGGAGTATGCTGCTTACACAGAATATGCCAACTGACGTTGCAGTCGGACGTCGGGGTTAGCGACCGAAGACAAGTACATCCAGATAAATTTGCAGACCTTTCTCCGATTCTTTTCGCGCCAGGTAAACACGCCTCCGTTTCCTTCTCCGTTGCCCATCAAGAGTTCGACATCTTTACGATTCATCCGCCGTGTACCCCTGCCGTCAGCAATTCCGTTACCGTCCTCTAGGTCGATCCCATGTTTGTGAAGAAGCTGTAGGCGCTGTTGTTCGTAATCTATAAAGGGTCATTACATTAAATTAAACTTGTATAATAGGCGTTCGAAATGACTGACATGACGTATCGTGTGCCCAGTGGAGATCTGTTCTGTTTGTGGACGATCAGATTGATATAGCTGGAATTTGAGAAGGACACTGACGCCAGACCAAAGTCGCTGAGTTTGATGTGTCCGTTAGGGTCAAATAGAAAATTCTATAGCAAGATCAGTGGTGAGCTTTCACAACATTATCTCAGTACTGGTCAGGGACTCACGTCAGGTTTGATGTCACGATGAATGAAGCCATGCTTATGACAAGATTCGATAGCGAGTATCATCTAACGCTCGAACCATTGAAGCTGCTAACAGACGTTATCGATGGTTACTTACCTCGGCGACATAGAAGCGAGTGAAATCTTCGTCGAAGACATCTCGTTCAATCAAGAGGTTGAGAAGATCTCCACCGCCCATATATTCCAGAACCTGGGTTGGCATTATGACAAATGAAATCAAAATGAAATCAGTCCCTACAAACTGGTTAATGAAGACGGACATGTATCCACTGACCAGATAAAGATGATCCCGATCTTGGAAGCTGTAATATAGCCTCACTATCCACTCAGCACCGGTAGGTGAATTAACCATTGATGCAGATTTGAGTATGTCACGCTCTGCACGAACATGGCCTTCTTGACCTTTACGCAACATGTCTGTCTTGCGTAACTGTCCGTCATGTGAGATTAAAGGGGCAGGTAGGACATGGAACGCCGTTACCTGCTTCATGGCGTATAGATTCCCTGTCGACTGTTCCCTCACCAATGATACAACGCCAAAAGCACCTTGATTAGCATATGAGTAAAACTCAAGAGTAGGAAAGGGAAGGAGCAGACCGTGCCCAATAGTTTTGAGCTTGGCAAAAGCGCTAGCGTCGACTTTCCGCCTTCGCTCACGTAGATAGTCTGTTTCATTCTGTCGCCAACGTCCCCGTAAGTTCTCTTTTTGTGCCTGACTAAGGTTCATGTCCATCATCTCTTTCTCCATTGCAAGTCTGCGCTGCTCGCGGGATGGAGGTTGCCGAAAGAGTGGGAAATAAAGGTTCTCAAAGAAGATCCGAGCAGAGACTGCCTTGTCCAAAGTGGCCAAAGAAGGTATAATTTCCCTTGGAGCAGGCTGTGGCGGAACACTGGCATCCAACGGCCTGTCTTCTTCTTCGTTCTCTTGTACTTCTGGATGGGCTTTCAAACCACCACCCCAACGGATGGTGGAATTACCCGGACGCCCAGGAATGCCATCCAGATAGGAAGGCCCAACGATATTCTCGCCAGCGGCAGTTGTTAACACGGAAGAGGAAGTTGTCGCGCTCACACCGTTTACCACGCGGAGTTCACCGCGTGCAGATCCATCAAACCAGTTGTTCCTGGTAGGATTTGAGGATTTGACGACCTCATTGATAGCTATCGCCTGGTTTGTCTGGCGAACACGATTCTTAATGGGGTTCGCCCAGCGTGGATCTAACCAGCTCGTGAAATTATACTCAATAATGGAAAGAACTAGAAGCCAGACCTCCCAGTTTCCCCAATCCATCAGGTCCCCATCGTGTGAGCAGAGCCTCCAATTGGTCTGCGTCTGATGCATGAACAAGGTGTCTAGGGTACGAGTGAGAAGGTTGAAAGTAAGGCAACGTGAGAAGTAGGCTGTAAAACGTACACGAAGCCCGTGGGCTTTGACACCATGTCCTTGCTGATCCTGCGACCTTTCTTGAGTGATACTGCGGGGGGTGATGCTCTGGTTGGACTAGGGCCGATATTCTCGTATCGCGGTCCAGCCACAACAGGATCGGACACAATTTGCGGCGATTGCGGTGCACCCCAGAGAAGCCGTGAGGGCGAAGGAGTGGGTATCATGGCTAAGAGATCATAAAAGCCCTTGTGGAGGAGGGTCCCAGCTGGAACACTAGAAGTTGGTTCGTCATAGATATGAGGTGGTTGAGGAGTAAACTGAGGGTATGGGTATGCAGAGAAGTGGGAATCCATAAGAGTATATACATCTGAAGGAGGGTATGGATTCGGATTGGGTCTGGCACCCATTGGCCGAGATGGCAGAGGACGACGAGCAGCCATGGCTGAGGCGCCGAGTGGCGTAGTCAAGTAATTCAATACAGGAAACAAAGAAAGGATATACAAGTAGTTGGAATATCAGTAAAACGGTCAGTGAACCATACAAGAGGCTGTAACAACAATCTGGGTTACAACAAATGACACTTGGTAGCACTTGATCAGAGTGAACAACTTTCGGCCACGTGGAAATAGATAATCTAATCTAATACTAATAGTAATAAGCCTAGCCTGGTAATTAAAAAATGGACCGATGCCTCACCACCGCCATGAACCACCATCTTGGGATCTATTATTTGCCTCTTTGCTTGCCGGTACAATGATCGACAGTCCTGGCCCTGAACAAGGAGCATGAAACTAAGTCACCATCGAGATCCAACTCGCCTCCACGTTTTTAATTGGGTATGTAACATAACCGAAGAAGCACCGATCATCATTCTGGCAGTCGCGTTGAACTGGTTCAGACCCTTGCCCAGACGGTGTCTACGCGGCCTGAGTCAAGAATAGTACGTACTGCTCACCCAGTTGGCTCCGGTTTTGTTGGCCCTGCACCATAGGGGCATCTACTCTAGCTTGAAGGAACCCAGGTGACTCACACTCGCCCCGACAACTAACACGAGGCGCTATACAGGTTACGGCGTCAAACCGATTTAACGCGTGTTGAAAAACGTCTTGATTCTTTTAGGGCTTCGGCCAAACGGCGACGTTCTTAAGCCTGTGAAGCTTCTGTGGCTCTCTTCCCAAACGAACAATAACAACCCTTCTTGTTTATCTTCTCTGGGTTCGAAGGCATATAAGTATAACCCAGCCGATTTTAGACTCCTTTGACCACTCGCGTAACGCGTGTTCAACGTTCAACCCCAACATCCTACCTCAACTTTGCCGCGTGGAACCCATTGCATGCACTTGCTTGTTCCATCCCTGATTGTTTGAAGCATCTGCCAACGGCCATAGTGGTCGTCCACCCTCGTGTTCCCTGCTACTTAATCCCTGTCATCCATTCATTTTTTTTTTACCTCACTAATTTCCCCTACCTTCACTTATAACTATCTGCTTTACTAATATGTCCTTGAACGATCGCTATCACGGCCCTAGTTACAGCAAGTCACGTAGAAGCTCCCCCGACCATTCTCAAAGTATATTTTTCCAGACGGGACAGGGTGGGCGAACTGTGCTCCCTCCTATTTCTTCAGCCTTTCCAACCTCACGTTTTCCAGGTCTGTTCTTCCATTCGTGTTCAAAACCATCATCACATTCAACTCAGTTTCTCGTGTACAGTGCCCTATCCAAATCAATATACACCTCGTTCTTCACCAGCGAGATATGAGGTGAATCCACAGGTTTTATACCAGTACTGTAAGGCTACCAATATTGGATCAGATGAGCAATTTCCGCTGTCTTATTTCTGTTTAATTTCAGCACCCGAACCTGCAACGTCATATCCTATATACGAGACCCACGACCGGTACCTGACGCCATCTCAAAGTTACTATACCTCTAGAACACCTCCACTGCCTACGGAGAACCGAAAACTTCCACCATTGGCTACGAACGCCAACGCTGGATGGACGAATTCCTATCCTATGACCGGACACTATCACAGCGGGAGTAGTAGCATCCGCTCACCAACGGCATCCTACCCGTCCGCATACACGTATCCAGCGACTACTCAAGGCGGAGCCTACACCTACCTACCGCAGGACCACACCCACACCCACATCCCATCCATGAACCCACCAACTCATATGAACTCATACGAAGTAGCCGATGCATCAAGAAACGACCATCATCGCTCGTCTTCCCCGTATGGTCACAGTTCCTCACACGTACCTCCACCTGCATACAGCCCGCCTCCCGTCTCCCCCACGGCGGCCGAAGAATCGACGATCAAAAAAAAGCGCAAGCGTGCAGATGCTCGCCAACTGAAAGTGCTTAACGAAACTTACAACAGAACTGCATTTCCATCAACTGAGGAACGGCTGGCTTTAGCGAAGGAGCTTGAGATGTCTGCTCGCAGCGTTCAAATTTGGTAATATACGTCTTCCGTTTTCAAAACATATCACTTATTCCTGATTCCAGGTTCCAGAACAAGAGGCAATCGATGCGACAGACCAATCGCCAGCCTTCTGCGGTGGGGTCTTCCGCTACCCAACCTTTCTCTGGGGCCGGGCAGGAATTGCTGGACGACATAGACTCAGTTCAACTGAGCTATGGGAATACTCTGACCGTCGCCGAGGCGCAGTACTCCTCACGACACTCTCCTGACGCTTCGAGATCATCCTCCCATCGTCGTGGCCGTCACAACGAGGAGCATATCGAACAACGCAAGTGGTATTAATCATGACTACCGTGGAATTTCCACCATAGTTACACCCGCTCTTTCATTTCACCAATCTTGCTTTCTCATGACGTCCGAAGAGGTGATTGACCCTTTAGACTACGTATCCCCACATTAATCATCTCCTTAATTCCCCGCAGTTTATGTACATATCTGATCAGGATGATCTAGGTTTCTTGTCGTATTTATAAGGACATCCCCTTTACTACTACCATACATCACCAGTCTAGTTTACTTTATTAATTATGCTGTCTTCCTATTCACATATGTATTATACCTTTTTATATGTTATTTTGGGACAATAGAGCGCCACAGAAAACTTCGGCTGACTTTATTTTTCTCACGCATGATAGTGCTCTTCGTATTGAAAAAGTTTACATATTGTCTTGATGCGATGCGGCAGGAGAGCGTATACAGAGGACATATCCCGGGCCCACAGAGAGTTAAATTACATCACAATGCCATCTTCGATAAATATGTAACCTGGGTAATCTACGAAAGGAACTAGCGGGAGTGTACTGGAATACTAATCACCGTCATTTCGATGCCCGCCTAATGAGCCGTCGCGAACTCAGAAGACAATGTCCCGATACAGGTTTGCTCACATCAGGTGTGCTGGCTGTGGTGGTGTTAGAAGTGGATGTACTTCCGGTCGAGGGTGCAGGTGTCACGGTTGGGGTAACAGTGGAGGGGTTGCCGCCAGCACTAAGAGTGACAGGCGGAGGGCCAGGAATGAAAAAGGTACCAAAGTCACTGTAAATATCCGGCCACGCAACATTTGAATAAAGCCCAGGAATTGAGACAAGGTCACTCTCTAATGGCTTCCCTGAGCCAGAGCCAGAGACATTGATTTGCCTAGGGGGGTTGTTAGAAGTGGGGCGAAGAAGTATCTCAAGGGCAGGACACACTCACGAGCAGCTTGGGTAAAATTGCGGTGTACGAGAGTGCAGTGCCACGCTTTCGGAAAGGATCCTGAAGTCAAGACGGAGACTCGAATGTAAAGTAGGCCAGATCTCACATCTCATTACGTATAAGCTACATGGAAATTCAGTCTGAGGTAGGCAATGGTACTGAAAAGGAAAAGGACTTACATACTGCCCAGATGCTAGGCCGGCGGGGATTGTGGATACCCATGAATTATCATCTAACAGCTTGTAAATGAGGGATCACCCTGCAATTTCTCGGCATCTGTACTTACTCGCTCTTAATTGATCGGCAGCCCATAGACGGGTCGTAGGATCATAACCAGCGGCATCGAGCTTGAACCATTTCGCATCGCTGGCTAAGAATGTTGTGCAGTCGCCAGCACACGAAGCCATGTACGTCGACACGGGACCCTGGTGATCTATTGGCCATGGCTATGAATATAGATTTATAGGCAAGTGATGACAAGGTTACCTGCTGGCCACTCGATTATGGCTAAATAAGCTTTGGAAGAGAACGGAGATAAAACGGTGCACACATAACTCCATCGAAATATCACTTGGCTGCCTGCGCTGGCATCGGCGATGTGGCTGGTACCCTCATTACCACCATGATGGCACGGCAAATCAGGATCGGTGTCAGCGACTACTCATGATGAAGTCAAATCAAAGTTGTGAAATGATCATGAGTGTCTACCAAAACCATCATTGAGGATTTTGCGAACGATCTTGGGAGGTGAAGTGGTATATCTATTTGACTATATCAGTTCAGGAGAGTCGAGAATGGCTGGTGTTATTACGGATCACTGAAAGGATTCCACCCAAGGTATTCTAGGCCATTTACGCTAACACTGTGGACAAAACCATGACTCGCCACAGGATGAAAAGACGAAAGGATACAGACGAGGAAAAGGAGGCAGAACATTGAGGGCCGCCATGTGTCCTCCATGGGCCTTATACTACAAGGACACGAGGCGGCATCGTGCTGGGGGTGTTGAACAAGCAAGATGTGACATTATGTCACGCGACAAGACGCGTCTTAACCATGGGCTACATCGATCCTCCACACATCGCAAAGCGCAGCCAGCCGTCGTACGCAGAGACATACCAGGCTGTCCTCACAAAATACCGGACATCCCCCCATTCATCTGCCTCCTCCGTAGTCCTCCTCGTCGCGACTCCCGACGTCGATGCCCTATGTGCTGCCCGCATGCTTAGCAACCTCCTCCATCATGACGACATCATCCACCGTACCATACCCGTCGCTGGCTTTGAGGAATTCCAGATTGTGAAGGCAAACCTTTTCAAGAACGACGAGGTCTACATCCATTTCGCCTACCCGCTTCTCATACTGATACTCACACACCCTAATCTAGCTCCATACACTCTTCATGCTCAATCTCGGAGCACTTCTAGATCTCGGTGCTGAATGGCTTGGAGCGGATGACAGGCTCAAAATTCACGTCATTGACTCCTCACGGCCCATCAATCTTGGGAACTACTTCTTGGCCGACCAGGTCACTGTTTGGGATGACGGTAAAGCTGATACCTTCGAAGAACTCAGAAAGAGCTTAGAAACTGTTGTCGTGAGTGATTCGTGCTGCCAAGCGTGTCCCACTCTAATAAACTACTTAGTATGCACCCAACTATGACTCTAGCCCGGACGATGACACAGATCTTTCTGACGACGAACATGAGCTAGAACACAGTGAAAGTGACGAGGACGAGTATGGGGAGCGGGATTCAGATACGGGGAAACGGCGTTCGCTGGGGGACGGTGAAACTAAGCGTCCAAAACGCCGTCGAACCAGTGGCAATGTATATTAAGCTTCCAACAAGCCATTGCACGGAACTGACCTCTGCCGCCACAGGGACCGAAACGTCTGAGTCGTGCTGAATATGCCGACCATCAAACTCGCCTAAAAAGATACTATAAAGCTGGTTCATTCCACGGCCAGAGTGCGTCAGGTACAATATACATTCTGGCTACCGTTCTTGAACGGGTGGACAACGATTTTCTATGGTTTGTCGTTAACTTTTTCTGACTTTTACAAATGTCTGAGATGCATCGCAGGCTAGCAATCATCGGTCTTACTTACCAGTATACCACCTCCCGAATTCCGAGGGAGGGTTACGACGACATTTATTCCATCTATCATGACGAAGTTTCTAGACTGAATCCCCCGCCACCGAACGGCACCACTACATCCATAAACCCTGACGACGCTAGCGTACGAACGTCAGATGAGCTGCGGTTTACCCTATTCCGGCACTGGACACTGTACGACGCCATGTATCATTCTAGTTACGTTGCAAGTAAACTAGGGATATGGAAGGAACGTGGTAGAAAAAGGTTAACCGGATTACTGGCTAAAATGGGGTATATTTTGTTTGTAGGGTCTACAAGTTCTACCAATCTGACTTAGTTATAAAGGTTCTCTATACCGCAGACTCAACAGCCATACCCGCATATGGACATGGATCTCAAGAAAGATCTTGTTCAGAAATTAAACGATGTTGCCCCGGAGTATGGCCTCGTCGAGCTCTCGTACCCCTCCTTTATACGATGTTATGGTTACCGATCTCAGCCACTTTCAGCTTCTGATGCTGTGGAAGGAATTAGTGCTTTAATGGACGTCGCTAATGGGGTAAGAATAGAAGTAGAGATTGAGGGAGCACGGAACGGTGGAGAGTGGTTTGGTGGCGGTAAAACTTGGGAAGCAAATGTTGGTCGAGATCTCACAAAGAAGAGCGCCAATCACCAACCGGCTGCCACTGTGGATAGAGAAACCAAGCCCACCACCCCCGTAGAAAGGCATGCAGCTACAACTACAACAGATAAGGGAGGTGATTGGTGGGTGAAGAACTTTTGGGCAGCATATGATGCACTTAACGAGTGAGTGAGGTTTCGATGGAGTTTGAATAGTCCTCGACGTCCGTGCTTTGGTAGCATCGCCTCTTTACACAAGGCCCTATCCCTCTCAATGGCTCTCCATCGGGCTATCATTCGACAGGGGACTTCTATAATTGACAAGCAAGATATCAAAACAATGCGGACCTACCGTGTTGTTATCCTTTCCCAGGGTCCTGACCTTTCCCTCTTCACTCATCCTGGCGTACTCTCCCGCCTAGCACTGTGGCTTGTTGATGCACTTCGGGATCGCGTGCCTAGCAACCATGTTAGCTCTCGAGCAAAACGCAAAAGCCTGCCATTCATTGTTGCGTGCCTAAAGGAGACAGCTGAAACGTACGTACTTGTTGGCATCATGGCAGCGTTAGATTTTGGCGAAGTAGAAAGAAAGTAGGTCGAAGTCTACGATCGAACTTTCGTAGCTCTGATTTCTCTTGCTAGCGATTTTGGCAACGCTTTTCTCGCGGCCAAGAAGAGATGTAATACACAAACACTTCATACCTCGTTTGATGCAGCTATCTTGGAAATACCCCAGAAGGATCTTAAAATATTCCTGGACGCACTGTGTGAAGGACCTGAGGATACATAAACTATCGCCACATGTAGGTACAAGCAGACTTTCGTATGATATAATATGTACATGTAGATTCTTTAGGAGGTAGATCTTGGGTAGATCATGTTCTATTAAATGTATGTTTCACATTAGTACGATTAAAGAGAAGATATTATGGATTAGTCAAGCGTAGCTGGCCCAACGCCACGAACAAGGCATCGGATTCTATCGACGAAATTAAGCCTTTCGTCAAGCATACATTCAAAGCGTCCTTGATATCCTCGTCCCGCCAAGGTCTGATCCTTTCCATCAGGGCATTTTGGTCGTGGAGACCAAGGCGTATAAAGATCGGCAAAAGATGTCGAAGAGACGGATTACAAGCATCGAGAAATAATAAAATCGCCGCATTTGCTTTCTCTCCGGAACCACGTACATCTTCGTTTTCACGCCCCTGCTCCGGATTGGTTTGCTTACGATAAAACTTTCGTCGAGTATCAGGCAGCTTTTGCTAAATAAACGGGATGGGGGTGAATAGAAATGGGGGCGGCCTTTATGCAGTCCCTTAGTCCACTTACGAATGTACGGGGATGCTGACGGTTATGTTGACTTCGACTCCAAAGATCACGGATGTATACATGCGCATATGTACGGACTGTAGAAAGCCAATCACGTCGCAAGCGACAGATGGGAAATTCTTCCATGACCTGAGTTGAAATACATATTTACCAACCGATTACGGTTGCAATGATAGGGTGGAAGAAGGGAAATTTAGCCCACCTGGTCCTCAAAGAGCTTCCATGCAGATTTGCATTTATCTTGATCTTCAATTTTGAGATAACCCATTTGTGAACAAACAATTTCCCTGATCTTGGGCTGTTACGAAGGTATTCAGTATTTTATCGCTCCGATTTATGCCGGTTAAACCTCTAGGCTCTGGGTACCTTCATAAAGAATTTAAGGAAATCCTGGTACTCATCGTTGGTAAACATGCTCGATCCGTATTGCTCAAAATCGAACAACTTGGTGAAGTGGGCATGAATCTATAACCATCTCGGTTGAGCAGAGTAATTGGGATGTCAGTTGAACTTTTGAAACTGTACGGAGGGTGGTGGAACAGCTTTAGGAAGAAAACGTCACGCGTTCAGAGAGACATAAATATAAGGATAGATATTACCTTTGGACTTTGGTCGGGGCATACTAAGGTAGAGAATCGTTAGCGCTGAGGTGCTGCACAAGGAGCCCAATGGCAATAAATTTTTAAAAACTGAGTACGTAAGATCTCAGTTTGTGATGTGTTGTTGATCGTATAAAAATCATGAGTGAAACGCAATAGAGATGTTTCGCTAGACAACAATCTGGACTTTTTTCCGCCCGAAACTCGCTTAACTTCGCTCGAGAACTGCTCCATTGGAGCTTGGTGGAGTTTCCCTCCAATGTTCCCAGGAGCCATGAAGCCTGATTAGGATGGTTTCTGTGGTTATAGTATGAGCAAAAATCAGCATTTTGAGCCCTCCTTACATGAAATTTGAGCCACGGACTTGTTGTTCATCTCGAAATTTAAAAGCCCAGTATAAGCATCTCGTGAGCGCGATGCTGTTCCATGAGAGGTCACAATGCCCTGACAGTGTAAAAGGCGTGGGAGTAGTGGAGCTGCTCGAAACTCGCTTAACTTTGCTAGAGAATTTACAAATAGTTGTCTAGCGAAACATCTCTAATGAAGCGTAACCACCATAGATTCAATAGCGTCCAGCCAAGAGTCTGACCCATCAATACTGACGTAAGACGTGAGTACTCAGCACACTCTCTTAGTTAGTTCCATTTTACAACTTTCTCCTGGTGACACCACCGCATTGCTGAGACTGCAAGTATTCGTGTCCCTTGAACAAATTTACAGCCCTTATCTTGGGCATAGGCGGTAGACCATGAAGTTCTTCATTGACAATTTACCTGTGGGTTCATACAATGCGCCAACATCCACCATGGGACTTAACAATACGCAGATCATTTTCCCTTATGACAGAATCTATCCAGGTGTGTGTGAGAGAGAGATTAGACATACGACATTTACTGATCTCACTCGTTTGCAGAACAATATGCCTACATGTGTGACCTGAAAAGAACTCTGGATGCTACTGTTCGTTCGTCCATGATTTTCAACCCGTCAGAACGTGAGCTTTGCTTTACCAGGGGCACTGTGTTCTGGAGATGCCTTCTGGGACAGGAAAAACAGTTTCCTTGCTTTCCTTGATTGTTTCATACCAACAAGTATGTTTACAACGCATGACGAATACAAGCAACTAACGCAACGGAATATAAAGTTCTACCCAACCCAAAGGAAGCTCATATACTGTTCAAGAACTGTCCCTGAAATTGAAAAGGCGCTCGCGGAACTGAAACGTTTAATGACCTATCGAATTTCTCAGGCAGAAACTGATGAAGAGAAAGAGAAAGAGAAAAGCTACACTGGGTTGGGTTTAACCAGTCGAAAAAATCTTTGTATACATCCTGAGGTGCTCAATGCCACAGTATTGCCCTCTTCCCAGGCGTGACTGAATAACGCCTCCAGGTTTCCAAGGAAAAGAAAGGGAAAATTGTGGATGCACGGTGTCGGGACCTTACGAATGCCGTAGCTTGTGAAAAAGGGAGAACAGATCCAGGTTCCGTAGAATTGTGTGATTGGCACGAGGTTCCCCCATCTCTTTTATTCACGCTCAACCTTTTGACACACTTTTAGAACCTAGGGAACCTGGAACCTGGAACCTTGATACCTCCCGGTGTTTGGACTTTAGAAGATGTGCTTCAATATGGACGAGACAAAGGAACATGCCCATATTTCACAGTTCGGCGAATGGTGAGCATCATTTTTTCCCCAAAGGTCAAGATACTGAAAATTTCAGATGCCTTTTGTCGACATAATCATATATTCTTTTCACTATCTATTGGATCCCAAAGTCGCTGAACAAGTATCCAAAGAATTATCCAAGGACGCTATTGTGGTGTTTGACGAAGCTCACAATATTGGTATGCATCAGGCTCTTGTGTTGCATTGGAATTATTTATCTGGCCTTCAAAGATAATGTCTGCATAGAATCGTTGAGTATAGACTTAACACGTCCAATGTTGGACTCAGCAGCCAGAAGCGTGAACAAATTAGGTGAAAAAATTGAAGAGTGAGTCACACTTAACTAGGAATAGGTTGTTTGATAATCCTACCACATAGAATCAAGATCACAGACGCTGCTAAGCTCCAAGATGAATACGCCAAGCTTGTCGAAGGACTGCAGGACGCTGTTGATGATACAGATGGCTTTATGGCGAATCCTCGTATGCTTGGGAAACCTTTTTTTGATCAAAATTAATCTATTGATAGTTCTTCCGGATGATCTCCTCAACGAAGCCATTCCGGGTAACATTCGAAAAGCGGAGCATTTTGTGGCATTCCTCAAACGTTTCGTGGAATACTTAAAGGTGTATATATATGCCTGTTATCATATCTTCGCCAATGATTTAGTCTATAGACCCGAATGCGGGTACTCCATGTAGTGGCTGAGACGCCTCTTTCATTCCTTCAGCACCTCAAAGACATCACATACATCGAACGACGACCTCTGAGGTAACTTTTCATCCTTTCCCTTGCTCCTTGAAATTTGATTCGCTTTGGATAGATTCTGTGCGGAGCGGCTGCAGTGTTTGATCCGCACTTTACAAATAAGCCGACTAGATGAATATTCTGCTTTACAGAAAGTTGCTAGTTTTGCGACGCTTGTATCGACGTATGAAAAAGGTCTGTTCCTTCTCTTCCCCTATTTATGGGAATAACCTCTAATGCAGGCTTTCTACTTATACTGGAGCCTTTTGAGACCGACAATGCGACTGTGCCAAATCCTGTGTTTCATTTTACGTAGGTGTAATCATGCTGGTTTCTCGTTTCGCTACTGAGTATATGATGAAATAGTTGCCTCGACCCCTCGCTCGCAATTAAACCTGTGTTTGAACGCTTCAGCAGCGTCGTCATAACGTCTGGCACAATCTCCCCATTGGACATGTATCCAAAAATGTTACAATTCACTCCTGTTGTTCAGGAAACTTACCCTATGACGCTGACCAGAAATGCTTTTTTACCTCTGGTGCGCTTCACCTGCTGTTTTTTTTCGAAGACTATTCATCAATACAGTAGGTTATAACTAGAGGCAGTGATCAAGTTGCCATCAGCTCCCGCTTTGAAGTCAGGAACGACCCAGCAGTAGTCCGTAATTTTGGGAGCATTCTCATCGAATACAGTAAGATCGTCCCAGACGGTATTGTGGCTTTCTTCCCTAGTTATCTCTATATGGAATCGATTGTTGCCGCATGGAATGATATGGTGGGCAATATTGGCCAGATCATCTGCCATACACATACCAGCGTCTGATATTTCAAGTTAGGGTATCCTCAACGAAGTATGGAAAAACAAGCTCATTTTTGTTGAAACACCCGATGCGAACGAAACCAGTATAGCATTGGAAAATTACCGAAGGGTGAGTCTTGACCGCTTTTCAAATATTGCTGGTTGCATGAACTTCAGGCATGTGATAATGGGCGGGGCGCTGTTCTCTTGTCCGTTGCTCGAGGGAAGGTTTCTGAAGGAATTGATTTTGATCATAATTACGGGCGTGCTGTGATTATGTTTGGGTGTGTACGATTTCGCAAAATTCTTAGCTAGCTCTGATTATTTTCTCGTTCAGCGTTCCCTACCAATATACCGAAAGTCGAATTCTCAAAGCCCGTTTAGAATATCTTCGAGATGCATATCGGATCCGCGAATCAGAATTTTTGGGATTTGATGCTATGCGAAACGCTGCTCAATGTGTTGGTCGTGTGTTGAGAGGTAAAACCGACTGGGGTTTGATGGTCTTTGCAGATAAGGTAAGCTGTCTACTACAGATGACAGGAAGGAACATTGAATGGTGTCATTAGCGCTTCGCGCGTGCTGACAAAAGGGCAAAACTTCCGCGTTGGATAAACCAATACATCACAGAGACAGTCTCAAATCTGTCAACTGACATGGCTATCACACTCTCCAAACTCTTCATGCGCACGATCTCGCAAAACCCCAATGAAAACCAAACCGGAATCTCCCTGTGGACTCTAAAAGACATCGAGAAGGCTCAAGCAAAGCAAAAGGCTCTGGTGCAAGAACATGGAAACGACAATGATGAAGATGGTTACGGGGATGGAGGCATTGATGACCAAATGCTAGTGGACATTGATTTGGATCTTTAATATATGTGTGATTACAGTCGTACAGGGTATACGTGCAACAGACGACGAAATGGTTTTAACTGACACCAACTATGGACATTGTGTACACTTTCCTGGTACCTAAGATAGCGTACCTCAGTTTTTTCATGGTAAGTATGGGGTTCAAGGATGTTGACGAACCTCATGGGTCACGAGTCTCTCTGGCTGTCCATAGTACCGTCGGCACGTACATCCTGAGCCGCAATTCGAAGGGTGTGAATTGCTCAAACAGCAGTACCTCTCATTGCAGTCGATTTTCGATTCATCAGTGAATGTTAAATGCCCACATCCCTTTGACTTCACAAATTTAAGCCGCCTGTGGCACATATTTATCTGTGACAGGCGAAGTCTATCTCAGAACGTCGCGGCTTTGGTCGACTATTTACCGTTTAGGTCGGCGGAGGTAAGGGAGAGATCCTGTGGTGATCGACTTTTGGATTCGATCTGGCAAGACGAAGCCTAAAAGCATATCAGAGATTTGTCAGCGACGCTGTGGCTAGATTTTCCCTTACCGAGTGCTATGCTCGAGGCTGGTGCGAAGTGGGATATGGGTGATTTTACTGAAAGGCTAGGAATATTCGAATTCAGTCTCCCTTTAAGCCTATTAGGTTTTGTTAGGGGTACCGAGGCCGACGGCCCGAGGGTTGCTTTTAATGGGTTAACTACCCAGGAATGTCCATTTTGTCACCCAGGGATTCGGACAGGTTGCTCGGTGAGGGCAGGACGCTCGTTGGCACTTGCAGGGCAGCCGTAGGTGGGTTTCCATTGAGAAAACATC
The DNA here is from genome assembly GCA_018221655.1 of Myochromella boudieri. Lineage (NCBI taxonomy): Eukaryota > Fungi > Basidiomycota > Agaricomycetes > Agaricales > Lyophyllaceae > Myochromella > Myochromella boudieri. The sequence goes on along the minus strand of JABCKU010008116.1, from coordinate 112,997 downwards.
GAGATCTTGACAATCAAAAATGGCTTATCCAATAGGGTGGAACCTCTGATCGGATCCAAATCAGACCAGACAAAAGATACAGAGGGTGTGCACGAATTTCCGTGAGGCACATGTACCTTTCCGCCCAAAACCTGGGTCTGAAGAGGCTGATTCATTGAGTTATCGGGCCAAGCGGTTTTGTCGACTGCTTCTCGAACTGTTGTGCTTCTTGTGGGTCAGAATTGAGTGTGGAGGACATGTGCCATGCCATGTGTGACGATCTACAGTATCATTCAGCGTCGATATGAAGTCGCCTGACCACGGTTTATTTTTTAACCGTTCTAGAGAAAGACTACGGATAGTTTCGTCCTGTCAGCTCGGTAAAAATGACTTGGAGTTGGAGTGATAGCGAGTGGGTCCAAAGACACCCTTGTCCATCCAATGATTCAATTGGTGTCGGCACTACTACATGGTGTTCGTGTGTTACAGTTCCACAGATAGACACTAGAGCCTATGTTGAGAAGTTTAGAAGATGGCTGAAGATGATCAGTTTTCTTCTAAGCAGTGACCGTATCCTTATTTAGATCATCGTTTGTTACTCGAAGTATCGATCAGCTCGATCACATCTTCTGGATCGAGATCCAGAGCTATTTCCAAGCCTAGCCTTGTGGCGCCTGATCTCGCTTGATTTGCGGAAACTTAGCTCGAAGTGCAAGCACTAAGAGCCTGCGGAATCAGTCTAGTTGACGCTCGTTAGAGTATTCGCCCGCATGTCGACATCAGAGTTAACATGACGCAAATACGGGTATATGAAGAAGACTCCTGTCCAAGGTTCTGTCAACTGCAATTGTGCAAGGTTCAACATCACCATATCGTTCCATCAGAATCAAGAACTCTTTTACCGTTTTCAAAGGCTAGACTCGGACCCTTCCGTTGACAACGATAACAACGTGTTCTATAGAACTGTAGTAGTTGTCATTAATTAGGTGCTGTAGATAAAACAGAAATAATGGATGGGTGCAGATGGGGACAATCGAAGCAACCTCCCCAACTAAGTACTTTAACCCAGAGGTACCACCCGTCGGTCGCTGAGCACCTCGAGGACAGGTCTCTGCCCCACTATCGACCATGCGTACGTCAGGGCTATCACCGTGGACCTGTAGCTGATGAACAAAGATCCCTACGAGGTCTATTTCAGCCCATGAATTCTAGTCTCTCCGGCTTTCTATATTTGAAAGTTCTTCATCTAGCACCTCAGTGATATTTCTTATCGGGTCTCCCTTGACGACTTTTCGAACTTCTTCAGCATCCAACGTCTCATGTTCAACGAGAGCACGTGCTAGCTGTTCAAAGTCATGAGGATATATCGGAGAAATCATAAAGAAAGATAAAATAATCATACTCGATGAAGCTCTTCTAGTTTCTCTGTCAGGAGGGCAGTTGCGCGAGCCTCACCATTTCGGACGATCCTATGCACGGGATCAATCAGTGATCGTCAAAACTGTGCATTGCGTAGATGGAAGATCTGAAAAAGAGATCAAGTTTACTTTGTAACTTCTTCCTCGATCTCTTCTTTCCGTCGTGGGCTCAGATTCTCGTCCCTATCGCCATAAAATATTGGCCCCAGTCTTGAGAAACCCCATTGCTGTTTTCGGTAAGGGTTCAGAGAAGTCCTTGCAATGTGATATAGTATTGCATACTTTTACCATCGACCGTGCCGTTCGAGTAGCACTCTTAATGTCCGAACTGGCCCCGCTGCTAACATTTTCAGTGCCATAAACTGTTTTGAAAACGATGAGGAGGTATCAATGAATGAATCCGGGGAGCGCACTCAATTCCTCAGCAACACGCCCGCCCATCGAGACATCGATTCCGGCTAGATATTGCTTTAATGTGACCGAGTGGCGGTCGTCCTCAGGAAGGAAAGAGGTCTACACGATACTTTGAGGTAAAAGAAAAATAGACTTCTCCGTGACGTACGTATCCAAGAGCATGGCCGCGCGGAACGCAGGTAACTTTGTGTAGAGGCATTGCGCCATCAGTGTACAAGGCAACCAGAGCATGTCCCCCCTATGGGAAAAAAATCAATAGATTTTTTAGCGACTAGAAGTTAATGAACAAGAACCTCGTGGTATGCCGTTGCAAGTTTTGCTTCGTGATCGATGTACTGACTTTTGCGTTCGACCCCCATTAAGATTCGATCCTACATCGCCAAGACTCGGTGGGGGGTCAAAAAGAAAATCAATGATTTGGCGTACCTTTGCCCACTCAAAGTGCTTTAGTGATACTTCGGAGGCGTGTTCTTTTGATGCCTGTATAGCGGCTTGGCTAGATAGATATGAGTCAAGGCACAAGGTGAGTCAGTGATCAACGAACAACTCACTTCACCATGTTCTGTAGGTCAGCACCCGAAAACCCGGGTGTTCCCCGTGCAAGAACTTTGGGGTCGACATCTGACAGCGACGGCACCGCCACGTTAGAAGAAGGCGGCGAGAAGTGTCTAACAAACCTCACCGGTGCCTGTGGTGACGCCTTGCATATGATGCTGTAAGATTTGCACGCGACCACGGATGTCCGGTAAAGGCACCGCAATAACCCTATCAAAACGGCCAGGTCGTACAAGTGCTCTATGATAATGACCGTTAAAGTAACAGCAGTGCATGGATCACAATGACTTACTGATCCAGGCTCTCAGGGAAGTTGGTCGCTGCGATGACAATAACACCCTCGCTTTGCTGGAACCCATCCATCTCCACTAAAAGCTGGTTGAGGGTTTGCTTCATGTACTGTTGATCACGGCTGCTACGCTTTCCGCCAACCGCGTCAAGTTCATCAATGAAGATGATCGACGGTTCCTTCTTGCGAGCTGCGGCAAATAATTCCCGAACACGCTTTGCGCCAACGCCAACAAACATTTCCTCAAAGTCGGATCTAACAAAAAATCATTAGACAGCAAAAAAGTAGGGTAAACGAGGAAGCAACATACCCAGAGGCAAAGAAAAACGGAACGCCTGCTTCTCCAGCAACTGCACGGGCCAGCATCGTTTTACCAGTTCCAGGTGGACTACAATCATGTTCAACTTGACAAGCGGACAGTCTAACGATGAGACTGACCCAGTTAGCAGAACACCCTTCGTCAATTTACCGCCAAGAGAAGCAAAGGCCGTAGGATCCTTGAGGAATTGAACAACGTCCTGTAGCTCCTACCAAAGGGTGTTTAAACGGATTAGGAAATTCGTAAGCAATATACACACATCCTTTGCTTCATCAACACCATGCACATCTGAAAACTTGACTGTTTTTCCTTCTGCCGGCTCAAACTGGGATTGTCTTGGTCCCGCTTTCATGAAGCCCGTGTTTTCAAAAAAGACAGCGAGTATAACCAGGAAGACTGATAGGTGGGAAATGTTGAGAAAAAAAAATAGTTTTAATAGAACTAGAGTAACATACAAAAAGAGCCGATGAGAGCCATAGCGATGAATCGGACGATACGAGGAGCCCATGCACTTTTGTCTATGGAGCAGACGTTAGCAAGGCACGAAATGGAAATGTCAAGCACATACGCTCTACGATGGAGACCTTGATTGGGTCAGCAGAGGCCCCTGAGTCGTAAGCCGCGCGAAGTTTGATCAAACCTGAAGCAGAAGTTGCTGGATGGGATGAAACGGTTTCGCTACGACCTTCAAGAACAGTTTGAGCTATCCGTTGACTGGAGGTTAAAGGCAGGGAAGCATTAGTTGAAGCATCAGTGAGGGCAGCTGAAGATGTCGAAGTGGAATCTGGAGTGGTTGATGTCGGGGACGCGGGAACGGAGGAGGTTGCGAGTAGGCTGTCACGTCTACGGACGGCGGGACCAATGGAAAGTTTCTGACCGGTCTGGAGGAGAGACGTGAGGTAGAGTTCGAAAGCAGGAGCGGAATGAAGCAAGGGCGAGGTGCTATCCTGTAGGGACATGATGAATCGGGATGTCTGGGGAGATGGAAAAAAGAGGACGTACAAACTCGCACATTCTTTCCCAACGACTTATGATGAGATCGTAAGAGGACTTGAGGTTGGTCTCGGCCAAAGCCTGGAAGAGGGTGAGTTGTTTAAAGACATTGTGTGGATTGACATTGGCGTCGGCCTCGAGACGAGTTATGTGAGCGACGAGAAGGGGGGAGGGAGTCTGAAGGGGTTGAGAACGGGAGAAGATGGAGGCTAGGCTTAGGGGACGACGAGGATAGGGAGCGAGTGCGGTGGGACGAAGGAAGAGGATGGGGGGACGAAAGAAGGTGGGAGCAGTAAAGAGATGGCGGGAACTGGCTGTTCTTATAGTCGGGCGCGCAGCGAGCCGCAACACCTCGAAGACCTATCATTAGTAATCAGAACTGGCCCAGCGATGACGACGACGACGACGACGACGATGACGAGCACAACTCACCAGCAGCATGGAAGCCGGAAGAAAAGTTGGTTGCACGTGATCCACATGTCTCTCGACACTGGCCTCGACGTTGCCCTCAACACCGCCATCGACTCCTGTACCCTCGCCCTCGCTGTTCTCCACGACCACCCCTCCACCACTTCCAGCACTCCTCCTCACCACCCCCTCCACTCTGACCTTCTCTCCATCCTCGCCCTCCTTCATGTCTCTACCACAAAGTTGTCCATCGCCCTCAAGCCCGCTGCCCCTACTTTCTCTGCTGCCCTTGCCCCCCTCAACGACACATCTGCCCACATTGCTTCCCTCTCTCACTGTGGCAGTCTCTTTAACCCCGATACACATGGTGCCACTCTCGTCCAAGAAGTCACGACGGTCATCACCGACGTAATCCACGCCTCACGTTCTCTCCTTCAAACCTTCTGTGATAATCACAGACCTACCGATACTTACCTCGTAAAAGTTGGCACTCTGCATGAGATCATTGATACTGCACGGTCAAGTCTATCCCAAGATAACGCCATCGCCGTACGAAAAAAGCTGGCCCAGGTCCACGACTCCTTGGACGATGGCCTCCATGAGGTCGACGATATGCTCGCCGATAATGACGAATATGCAGAAGACGACTCAGATGAAGATGATGGGTGGTCCGAGCTGGGTGTCGATTCAAAAAAACGCATGAGCGGTGAGGAGCTTGAACGCGCAAGAAAGGTATCTCGTCCTCTTCTACCACCCTTCGTTACCCCTCATCGCGCACCGTCAGGCTTACGCTCTCCTCCGCATATCTACTGCGTTACACAAACGCATCATGACCCACATCTTGTCTCCCTCTCTATCGATACCTGTCCAACATCTGGATATCCTACCCGTGCGATCATCCGCGCTCCTTGTCGCTTCTGACGACCTAATCGCTGCTCTGTACCCTCCACAACATCCATCAGACGTCTCTGCAGAGTTAGCGTCATACATGGCCGTCATAAACGACTTGCACTCATCCCTGTCGCTTCTCATTCTAACTGACAGCATGGACTCGATGACCATGCAGGGAAACACCGTGTCAACCAAAGATCCAATGAAATGGTTCCAGGCCTGTTTTGTTCAACTGCGAAAGGCCGCCGATAACCTGAATCTCTCATCTACCTCATAACTGGCTGGGTAACGTTATCGGCCATTGAATGTCCATACTATAAGGCCAATTGGTTACAAAACAGAGTGAGGTCAAATTCTAGTCTTCAAAGCTACACATGAAATACATATATGGATTTATCTATGAAAATGTCAAAGCCTACCCTGTTATTCTTGCCGCCGGGGCTGTCGTGACATTTCTTGGTAGATTTTCTGTTGATCCTGGCAGTCTCCAGATTCCGATCCACAATGTCAAGATCATACAATTGTTATCCTTACAGAACTTTCTTTTTTTCTGGAAGATTTGTGAACCTGACATCAGAAGTCGTTACATGTCGATATCGAGACAAGGGATGGCTTGTGACCCTGTCGGCGTCTTGGCCAACACCTGCCGGGTTGATGCTGTCAGTACACATTTCGTTGCGGCAAAAATTCGCGTGGTGCAAGGGTTCTGCTCTTACCTTGATACATAATGTGTACATGGACAAACCGGTTCTCACTTGTGGAGTGACATTGCAGAATGTGAATGTCACTGACTGTTCATCTCGCCCTCTTCTTGCTCGCCAGGCCCCCCCCAAGGCCTTTCTGATGGCCCCTGTTCTGCCGCCCTCCTTTTTTCCCGCTCCCAAATCTCTCTCCATTTTGCTGCGAGAAAATTAGGGTAGACTGCCGAGCTATGATTCATTCTGAGCGTGTCTTCGTACCGCTTGATCTTCTCGAATTGAGCTTGAAGATCAAATGACGATACCTGTGTGAAGTAATATGAGCAGACACGCGATTCTACGAGTCATTAAACTGGCCATCTCAGCGGTCCGCTTGGCCCTGGCCACATCTCTCATCCTGTCAAGTTCTTTCCGCCGCTCGTCTTTTTCGCGTCTACTTAATCCAGAGCGTGGAGTGCTTCCCCCAGCCTAGTGACAATAAAAACAATTGCTTAAGCAAGTCTGAAGTGGTAACTCACTGATTTGAAGAGTTCGTTGTATACGCTTTCGTTTCTTAGATCAAAATCAGCGTTACCAAGCATGGCGGGAGGTATCCTTCCGCCGATTGCCGCAGATTTGGGCATTTCCGGGAGTTTGGGAGGGGGGCCTTTAGTACTTGATGTAACCACAGTCTTTACTGGCGGGGCCGAAGCGGGCGTGGTTGTTGGCCCTTTGTTCTTCTTAATGGTTGGGAGTTTACGCTTCTTAGGTGGTGGTGATTTGGGTGGCGGGGATGGTGATTCTTTGGCTGGCGACAGGCTATGACGTGTGTCTGGTTTAGTATCCACTTCGCCCACGACATCGACAACGGCGTCGTCCACGCCTATATTGTCTCGGGTTCGTTTAGTCCTAGTACCATGGGTCCCTTCCTTTAAGGTGTGCCGTGGTTTCGTATGATGAGTCTTTCGTTCGTCTTTTGGCGGGGATTCTCCATCCGTGGCATGTAACTTCGATTTCTCTCGGTTTGCTCTGACCTTGGCAGTTGGCCTTGGAACACGTTTGGTTTCAACTACGAGATAATTGTTCTCATCATGAGAAGCAGCAACCTGGTGGTAATCGTCGTCTGAGTGGGTTTCTTTGGATATACGTTTCTTCTTGGGAGGAGGAGGTCCATCGCTATGTTTTCCAGCCTTGGCTTTTTTCACATAAGGACTGATGGATGACGATTCCAGAAGCTGCAGTGCATCGACTTGAATGTTTGGCTCTTCCGGTTCATAGTCGTCCTCGACACTGCGTGAACGTTCCCTGAAGGGTTCTATGGGAGAACTCAGAGAAGTATTCGAGAGGTGCTTCTGGTCAGGCTCGTCGTCTTCATCGTCCGAAACGACCGCAAGGCGCCGTTTGGTATGTTTCCGGCGACCTGAAGTTTCAGACACAGGCTAAGATTGAATTGTGAGCGGCGCACACAGCCGTTTATTTGCTGAGATACCTGCTGATCGAATTCTGCCTCGACAGACTTAGCAGGCAACTTGATACGAAGAGACATTAGAGCCTGTTGGATGTTGTGATTCAAGTGTCAAGATACAACTACAAATACAAAACTTTCTATACAAGTTGTTTACTGTGAAGGTACCTCCTGATAAAATTTCATCAAATCTTGCACGTCATCCCGGCTACCAAGGAAGACTGGGCAGCGTTCATGAATACTCTTCGGGATTATATCGAGAATACGCTGTGTACCCGTTGTGGCAATACCACCCGCCTTGACGCCATAGATTCAGCATCGAAGAATTTGAAACACGGAAAACAGACACACCTGCTCCGTAAGGAACGCCATAGGAAAGGCCTCGTACAGTAACCTTAGCTTCCCGCTCTTGCTCTTCTTATCATCCGGGTAGCCGAAGATACCACCGTAAAGCAACGTGCGATGAACGTCAGCCACCATAGACCCTATGTACCGAGCACTATATGGTGCTTTTGGTGATGCAGGGTATTTGATAGATTTAAGGTATGCGGTTACTGGTGGATGGAAATACATGGAGTTTCCCTCGTTGAAGGAGTAAATCTTGCCACGCGAAGGGATTTGAATCTGTGGTGAAATTGGGGTTGGACGTGGAGTACCATTGAATATGCAATTTCTCATACATTTGGATGGGTAAGGATAAATTCCCCAAGACCAGCGTCAAGTGTATAGCCATTGACACCTTGACCTGTGGATAGCACCAGATTGGCAGACGATCCATACCTTTCAAAAGTGTGTGGTGAGTAAGGATGGGCAGTGACCGAATTCGCGGGTGACGGACATGGTGTAACCAGCTGCAACCATTTCACTTCCGGGCCGTAGGACGTCCTCCACTGTTCCCGTGGAACCAGGTCTCTAAAGGAACATATGACAGTGAAGTTGTAAGATACATGGTAAATGTGCAACACTGTCTGTCTCACCACTCTATAGATGCCAAAGATAGTGCCGATGTTGACACCAGCATCGATATTGCTACTCCCGTCTAATGGGTCGAAGACAACGCAGTATGCGCCTTTGTTTCGCTCCTCGATGATGATCGCATCATCGAGTTCTTCTGAGACTAGCACTGCAGTCTTGCCTGATGCACGGAGAGCGTTGACCATGATATCGTTGGACAAGACATCGAGCTTCTTCTGCTCTTCTCCCTGCACATTTGTCTCCCCTGCTAGACCAACGCTGAGTAAAGCTGTGTTCAATAGATTGCCGAGACTGACGTCAAGATGAGACTTACAGATTGATGAGACGAGCCTTGCGGACGTTGGTAGCGATGAATTTGGAGGTGACTTGAATGGCGGTCAAGAGTAGCGTCAGGTCTCCCGTGGCTGACGCACCCAATCTAAACTGATCAGAGAGAACATGACTGGGAGTTCGATATGAACCCTTGCTAGAGAACATGCAAGAGAGCAGCCATACCGAGTAAGAGTGATTAAATCAACGTTAGGGGCTTCCTCGGTGGCCATCTGTATATTGGAAGAAAAACCTTGGACGTACTGGGTATTTATGAGGGCGGGCCAAGTCGGACTGTGTGCGGAGTCCACTGAGCCCCGTTTCTCTCGTATTAGGGGAAACCACTTCTGTTTCGGTCCGGATCTTGCCTAATCCAATCTTATCTACGCGACCGGCCCGGGCCATGTTAATTAGTTAGTCTACCGTAAATAATATACTACTCATAATCACCGTTTTCGTTTTGAGCCAGCCATTGGCGACTCCTTGCCCTTCCGTGTCCGCAGCGGTGCGGGAAACGCATCGCTGTCGTCGTCTTCGTCCACTATCCCTCGGCCATCCTTCTCCGCCATCCCTAGACCTCGGATTCCACTTGTATTGGGTCCAATCGTCTCAGGCCCGTCAATCTCTTGTCCAGAGCCGGATTGTTCATCGTCGTTATCCTCGTCCTCGCTATATACCCGTGACTGCGCTTGTGCAATCGCTGCTGCGATTTCAGCACTAATGCTGGCGACCCGTTCCCCCAGTGGACCATCCTGGAGGCGGCCACCCGCTGCTGGCAGCATCGCAGCACTTCCTGCCTGGAATAGCGCAGAGATCGTGCGAACAGATTCAGCTAATTCTTGATCATCGTCATCTTCCTCATTTATTCTTCGTTTCTTCCCTTTGAAATTATATTTTCTAGTCTTGCACGTCAACTGAAGCTAGAAACTCTCATAGCACATGGGACTTACATATTTGGATCTGGTTCCCATGATGGATCGTGAGTACGCATGTGTGTTGTTAGTGTTGTCCGTCTAGTAAAAGTCTTCTCGCATGTGGGGTCTTCGCATTTGTATGGTCGTTTTCCCGTGTGTGTCCTTCTATGTCGTGCAAGGCTACTAGAGTCACCAAAAGTTTTGCCACATCCTGGGTATTCACAGCAATGAGGTTTTTCGCCCGTGTGTACTCGTGCATGAACTTGTAGCGCGGACCGCTGGAACGGAGTTAAGAAAAGCCATCCGATGGATGAGAGCGGAACCAACCTGGATGAATGTCTTACCACAACCTTCGTAGTTGCAAACAAATGGTCGTTCACCTGTATGTATTCGCATATGACGAGCTAAATCACTTCGTCGAGTAAAGGATTTGTGACACTGATCCTGGTCACAGGTATGGACGTGTGGGCCTTTGTCTTTGTCCTTCGCCTTCTTCGGAGCCTTCTTGAGGAATTCATTGGGAGTTGCAGGTAACGCAGACGTCGATGCAACAGGTTGCGATATGGATACATTAGCGAGGGTTGACAAATCGTGCGTCGTCTGATTCAAACGCGCTTCGGCGTCAGCCAGTTGGGTATGCACATGAGAAACGACAGGAGAAGAGTCGGGAGTTGAAATATCATGGCTGTGGTCATGATCAGGGCTCGGTTCGAATTGAACAGAAAGTTGGTTCAATATGTCGTTGATGTCAGAGAAATCCCCAGGTACAGATGGTGAGCTTCTAGGAGGAGTACCTTGTCGTACCCGTGAGTCAATAGGGATAGAATGTGAGTCGCCATGTCTGCTGATAGTGGGGTCTTCGCCGTCACTCTCGCTGTCATGATCTGTGAACAGGTAATCTGAGCCTTCGGATCCACTCCTGGCTTCCCCTCTCCTCCTTCTTCTATGGGACTGGCCAGAAGCCTCTCCCGCAGTGAGTGAGTGAAATGCAGGCGCAGTCCTTGTCGATCGTTGTTCCTTGCCAGCAATCGCTGCTTCGCGTTGACGCGCGTACTCAGGATCCTTAGCAGCCAACTCTACTGCTACGCGCTCATTCTCTGCAGCTTGGGCATGGGCAGCCTGTAGCACTGCCGCGAGGCCACTTAAGTTGAGGCCAAGACCACCAATAGTTTCACCAGCCACTTGTTGATCGGTTCCGACACCATTAGCAGTTGCCAAAGCTATGTTCGCCTGCCGTTGCTGAGCAGCTGCGCTCAAGAGAGCAGCCGATGCAGCGGAAGCGTTCTGACTCAGGAGGCTCGCGATTTCACGCTCGAGCATTTCGACAGAGAATGATTCTGCGGAGAGGTGCGAGACAGAATAGGGCTCATGGAGGTTGGAGTCGTACACAGGGGTTGAGGGAGACCGGTGGTGGTGGCTAGAGGTAGGATCAATGGCAGGGTCGTCGTCAATAGTCTCGTCGTGGACGACATCAGAGAGATTGAGGACGTGGTCGTCGTGGTCCATGGTGGTGGAAGGGAGAAGCCGGATTTGGCAATTTGTACCCAGGGTCCTCTTTCTTCAGTGCCATCACCACGACTGCTCCAAGTCGCCGTCAATCTCTACCCAGCCCGTTCATTCATGTGCCCGCTCCATGGCCTCCTACATTCCTACAAAGATTGAACTTAAGCCAAAGCGCCACCATGGATATGCGGTCCTGCTCTTCATCATGGGCACTTTGTTCCCGCCCATGGGTCTGTTTCTCTTCTTCTCCAACCTTGAAGTCTTTGCTGATCTCCATTCTAGCCGTTGCCGCACGTTTTGGGATAGGAAAGGACTTCTGGCTTAATCTTCTACTTACTATTTGCGGTTATATACCTGGTCAGCCCCGTATCTCACTCCTCTCTACTCGTTGCTCATTTTTAACCCAGGCCACGGCCACAACTTCTACATCCAGGTATTATTCACATCTTTGTTTCGGAAACCTAAGTCTAATCCTCTACTCTAGAACATACGGAATAATAAGAACCATGCCCGCACACCCAAGTGGGCCCAGCGTTACGGTCTTGTCGACACTTCGACAATCGAGCGCCACCAGCGCAGGTCGCAGTGGGCACACCGGTATAATGATCGTTTACCGGAATCGACTCTCGAGGGCCAACCCTACGCTGAGGGGCAGGAGCAGGCCTCCAGCGTCGATCTGCCATCGATTGAGTCTCGTCCACCAAGGCAGCCTAATGGGGACCTTTGGCGCCCAGAGGATGAGTCGTACTATAACCCTGAGAGCAACTCCAACTCGTCCAGTCGATGGCACTATCCGGCCAATTTCGAGGACGCTGCTGTGCCTAAGCGGAAGAAGGAGAAAAAGGTGAAGAAAGATCGCTGGGCAAGGACAGAAGATGCGTATTCCATCTCGGAAGACCAGGGTCGACGAAAGAAATCGAAGAAGAAGAAGAGGGACAGGGCCTCAATCGCTGGTGACAGCACAACCTCTCGTGATTCAGCTCCAGAGTTTCCAGAAGACCCTGAAGGTGGGCTTTATGGCGACAGACGAGATGTAAATACGAAGGATGCAAAAGCAAACGACGTGACAGGGGATGAAGTGTTCCAACATCAATTTTAAAGTCACGGTACTGGAACTTATATTATAAGGACGTGGTATGCAGTGAACCCCTAGCTTCGTTTATATCCCTCGTTTGGAAGCTGAAATATGCCGTGTATAACATGTAAACAGGTGGTTTAGACGGTGTTGTGTATGTCATCTTTCGTTAATTTGACTCGGCAAGCATAGTTTTATAACCTTTTCATGATGCCGATCTCGATGGTTTGATACCTTCCCACACTAAAGGAACCATATATTTTGACCATCTGCCAACCTTTGCCAACCATATGCATACTGGTTCTGTATCAGATGTTCATTAGACGTTGATAACGCCGCTTTGTCGACGTGTCGCTTGCCAATACACTACCTTTAAAAGGACGAAGCTCGTTCACCTATGTCGAGCCCAGTGCACCATGCGGTCGTTTCGTTGGGTGATTAGCATCTGCGTTTTACGTGCCGTTGCTATCCAGGGGACTGTCTTGAGAAATTTCCAGGTTACCCAATCACCCATTGTTCCTCACGATGCTAAGCAATGCACAATCAAAATCCTCCAGTCAATTAATTCATCTCTTTTTGCCAACCGTACGCTGATCATCGTTTATCAGGCGAGATTTTGCATTTTCTTACGGGAGGTAAATGCTTGCTTTACATTATTTCTATTTTATTTCTGACTGGCAAGGGTAGTGCTGAAGTCGTACAGCTCGTGTAAGTGAACCGTGCGGTTTCCTATCTTCAAAAAACTTTCTGACATAGAATTGATAAATAGCCCTCCGACGGATTGTGGTCAATATGGGTCATGGGCCGCCATAACACTTAATTTGACGGTGACTTCCAATGGCACACAGTTTGATCGCCTGGGGCATTTCACGTTCAAAAATGTCGAAAGTGAGCAGGTGCCGTACGATTTCCCCGTTCTCTAAATTAACAGTATCTTTCAAGTCTGGCGTACATCAACTCCTGAGCCTACGCGTGGCGACGGGATCATCTGGACTTATATCAAAGACGTATCACAATACACGCCATTATTTACCAGCCCAGGGACATTCATTTTTCAGTTGGACAATTTGATACAAACAGGCCTCGACGGAGTGTATTCAAGTAATTGTCTACGAAGTGTTCATCAAAATTTCACGGTTACTGACTTCACTGACTGAAGCCGTGGTCTATGCGACTTTCTACGCCTCCTCGAAGAAATATCCGGCTGTAAAGAAGGCCGATTTTATATTTCCTATCTCAACACTCGCAAATGATACCGGTAATCAAGCATCTGTTCCTCCAAGCTTCTCTGTACGTTTCAGAGCAAAATGGCCACCTCCCTGACCTCTAACATGGGTTTTAGCGAAATATAACGTTCCCAGTCAACACCGTGAAAGTCTTCGCTGAGCTTATCGCCTCGGGTAATGGTCAAGAGGAGTTCTGGGTTGGTACAGAAGTCTCCGTCGTCAGAACTATAGCTAATTATGCCATAGTATTTCAATGCCGCTAATGAATTTTTACCAAGTCTTCCGGGCGGGACAACTTATGGCCAAGGACCTTTCAGAGAGGTTCGGTTACTCATCGATGGCAAAATAGCTGGAGCTGTCTTACCGTATCCTGTCGTCTTCACGGGAGGCTTTGTCCCAAGTCTCTGGAGGTTAGCCAACGTCCTGGTAATGCATTTGGTCTGATGTGATCCTCTTTACAGACCTATTGCAGCATATGGTGCCCTCGAGCTGCCAACTTACTTCCTGGATGTCACTCCATTTGTACCGCTTCTGGCAGACGGCAAACCGCATGAATTTACAATTGATGTCGTTTCAGCCGAGGTTGATCATACCATTCTGCAAAATTGGTATGTTTCTGGGCTTCTGCAGGTTATTACCGATTCTTCTCCAAGGCCCACGAGGGGAAATATCACCATCTACGACGCACCCTTATTCTCTCAAACGACGAGCACGGGTAATACCGCCCCGAGCGAGGTCAACATTACGGTCAAGGCTACTCGTAGGTTGCACGTCGAGGCGAGTATACTCAGCGGAAGTGGCATGGTTACTCATGCTGTCTGGAGTCAAGACCTCGCATATTCGAATGTCCAGACTTACACAAACAACGCAATATTCCAAGTTGGCTCTTCCCCTTTTCCGAATTACTTCTTTCACTGACGGAACCGCAAGGTTCTCCGCCAAAGTGCATCTGGGCACAGCCTCTCCACCCACAATGGAGTGCCATCCGTAGTAGACATATTCTCTTATCCATTCAACGTCGACTTTGCCTTCTTAAGTACTGACTGGCGAAATTGTACGATCTTCATTTCATCGGCCTGCTTATCTGTTCATCATAGGCTCTCACAGGGACGACTCGAATCGACCACTCATACGAGCGCACGATACTGCCTAGTCCTTTGGGCGTTACATCAACCATAGCGGAGCGTCAGGTCACTAGTGAGATAGTCGTGAACGATGTGGCGTGCTTATTTCTAACCCACCATTGTCTGATTTTCAAGATGGGTTTTACCAACTGGCCTCAGGCGGCAACTTCGGTAACGGCACAAGCAACAATACTTTTGCATATGCGGATCTCTCTGGAAATACATACAGCCGCCAAGTCAACGCCGCACTCAATATCATTACTCTTGATCGGCAAGGGGGGAGTTTGCCCCGTAACGATGCCTCCACAGGTCCCTCGCCGTCGTCTAAATCGGCCCCGTCACTCACTTACGAGCGTGTGAGACTGCCGGGTGGTCGGGGATTCTGAAATTGGATATGTATGGGGTTGGTCGGATGCTGACCCTTGTGAGGTTTTTTTGGCCATGTGATGTTATTTTGTTCTTTTCCACGTCTTCGAAAAAAAAGATCCTGATTATCCCTTGATTTGTGTGGTGGGACTTCCATTGCTTCATATAGACATTCATTCAAAACGGTATAAGTATCACCATTTCCAAGATGCTTTTCACACATCTGTTCTAAAAGCCTACCTTCGCTGTTGAGACATGCTTGCGGCATATATTGTGTTAATCTATCTTTTGGGCTTAACTCGTAGCGCTGTGTTGGTGGACTTTCAAGTTGCCCAACCTCCCGCAGTACCAGGAAATATCCAACCGTGTACTATCAAAATTCTTCAGTGAGCTACGATCCATAATCTGAAGCTTGATTTGTCATATTGTCCCGCAGACGTGATTTTGCCTTCTCGTTTGGAAGGTAAGACAATTGTTTACTTTCTATTGAAGTCAAGAATGCTTATATAGCACCCACGGCTACCAGTGCAGAAGTGGTGCAGTATACGTTCGCATAAATACATATAACTTAAAAAAGGATAAGTCATACATCATAATTTAGGCCTCCAACGGATTGTGGACATGTTGGATCGTGGGCTGGTATCACCTTGAACTTTACAGTGACATCAAATGGAACCCAGTTTGATAGGTTGGGGATATTTACATTTCAAAATGTCGAGAGTATGCTAGTGAAATCGTACGTTGGGCACAGGCTAATGTTTCCCCTAAGTCTGGAGAACTTCCACCCCAGAACCAACTCGGGGTGATGGCATTATTTGGACCTATGTGAAGGACGTTACGCGCTATACGCCACTTTTCGCCAAACCTGGAACATTTATACTTCAGTTGGACAACCTCATTCAAACCGGTTTGGATGGTATTTATTCAAGTAAGTTCCAAAATATAAGTTTTTTTTTACCATTAGTGCGATTTTAGCTGAACAGCTACTAGCGCAGTTACACGCTACATTCTTTGCGTCATCCCAAAAGCATCCTCCTGCCAAGAAAGCGGACCTCATTGTACCTCTCTCAACCTTTGCGAATAATACCGGGAACGATGCATCTGTTCCTCCAGGGTTCTCGGTATTATTGCCAGCTTTCTGAGAGCGGAGACGTAGGTGCTAATTCACAATTCAAGCTCAATGTGACGTTGCCGAGAAATATCGTCAGTGTGTATGCAGAACTGTATGCATCTGGAAACGGAGCAGAAGAGTTTTGGGTGTGGTCTACCTTCTTCATCTAGCTGTGATTCTCGCTTACGTTTCGCAAGTACTTCAATGTCGCCAATGAATTCCTCTCCAGCCTCCCTCCTGGTACAGCATCTCAACAAGGCCCTTTCCGGGAGGTTCGTTTACAAGTGGATGATCAAATTGCAGGAGTCGCATTTCCATATGCAACGATTTTCACAGGTGGAATTGCACCTACAGCTTGGAGGTAAGTTAATCAGTTTTACATGCAATAAAAACAGTTTTTGATTTATGTGTCAGGCCTATAACTTCTTATGGAGCTTTGGACTTACCCACGTACTTCTTGGATCTTACCCCATTTGTCCCAATTTTAGCAGATGGACGGACGCATAAAATCACGATCGACGTGGTGTCTGCAGAAAATGACCACACTATTCTACAAAATTGGTTTGTTTCGGGGCTCCTACAAGTCAATATCGATAACTCGCCCAAGCAGACCACCGGTAAAATCACATCATATGTTGTACAGCCATTCGCAACCACTACAACAACAGGAAGCATTGGGAATAACGGAGATGTCAACATAACTGTAACAGCTACTCGACATATTCACGTGGAGGCAGAAATAGTCAGTGGAAGTGGTAACCATATTCACGCACTATGGTCCCAAGATCTTCAATACTCTAATATTCAGAGTTATCTCGAAGACGCAACAATCCAGGTGAAGACACTGACCTCTTGGATTGTTTGAGGTCTGATACTCATTTATCTTCAGAACGTAATACAGTCTGCTTCAGGCAAAGTCCTGTCTTTGCACAATGGTATTCCTTCCTTGGTCGATACTTTTTCCTATCCCCTCAACATCAACTTAACGCTCCTCACACCGAACGGAAATAGCTGTAGGTGCCAGAGAGAAAAAAGGCCAGTGATCATGGCTGATGGAAAAACTCTAGTTGTAGCCTCCTTTGACCACTCGTATACTCGCGATTTACTTCCATTCCCTGCCATCCCGAGGAGTACAATTAATGAGCGACAGTTGGCAGGTCAGCCAAACATACACAAAATGACACCGTACGCAGTACTAATATATTTTTGCAGTTGGTTTCTTCAATGTCGCACCAACAGGGAACACTGGGAATGGCACCAGCAACAACACTCTCAACTACGTGGATTCAGTAGGAAACACATACCGAAGAAGAGTAGATGCGATCTTGAACAATATCATTGTTGACGAACAGAGCGGATCGCTTGCGCCTACTGATGATGTACATACCACAGGCGCGCCGCCAACAGTGGGAGTGTTCAGTCATGCAAGGTTGCCTGGCGGACGTGTTATAGGCGTCTAGGAGTTGACAAGCCGATGTATGTAGCTATTTCTACATATACATATTGCGATGGCCATGGAGCTACCGCGATCCTCTAATCATATATACTTGGCGTAATATCACCTGTGTTGAACAGTGCCCAAGACCATGGTGAGACGGCGAAACATACCCACATGGGTATCCGACAAAGACAGTGTGTTGTGTTCGTTGAGAACACACCCATTGTAAAGATCTATCACCAGTCTAGAAGAGACCCATAACCCGGCCAGTTTCAGGATCTAGACCAACTTCCCAGAAGCCTTGAGGAGGAGTCAGTACTTAGACTCTCAAAAATGGTGTCATAGCATACCTGGGCGTGTACCAAGGCCAGGCATGGTCTGCATGTCCCCTAGGATTGGATACAAGAAGCCAGCACCTGCTGAAAGGCGGACCGCGCGGATGGGAATAGTAAAGCCTTGATAGGTATGTAAACTTGGGAACGACGAAAGGAATTATGTCGATAGAAACTCACCTGTAGGGACTCCTTTGAGCTTGGCATCATGGGAGAAGGAATACTGGGTTTTGGCGATGCAGACTAGACACGAGTGAATTAGATACCACAAGTGTAAAATATCAAGCTTACTTGGCAAATTGCCATACCCCTGGTGGGTGTATGTTTCCACCTGCTTACGCGCCAAGTCACTCAATTCAATACCGTCTGCACCATAAATCTCCTTTGAGATGATCAATATCTTCTCCTCGATTGGGAGATCAAGGTCATAAAGGTATCGAAAATTTGATTCGCCCTCGCAGGTTGCAATGACTGCCTCCGCCAATGTTCGAGCACCCGCACCACCCTCGGCCCAGTGATTGCTGACCACAGCAGCGTCGGCCCCGCCCGCTAATGATTCTTGACGGACTAGCTCGAGTTCTGCGTCTGTATCAGACCTGGAATCAAATGCAACAGGTCAGCGCCTGGTTGATGATTATATGTGTGATGCGCGTACGCAAAGCGGTTAATAGCAACGATAACCTTGATTCCAAATTTCTGAGAATTCTGAATGTGCTTCACAAGGTTCTTGCAACCTTCCTTGAGTGTAACGAGATCCTCGGATGTGTATGTCTCGTTCAATGGTTTACCAGGAGTAACGTCTGGGCCGCCTCCGTGCATTTTGAGAGCACGGGTAGTGGCAACAATGACTGTTGCATCGGGAGTACTTCCACTGACACGGCATTTGATGTTACAAAATTTTTCCATGCCCATATCGGCACCAAAGCCGCCTTCAGTCAGAACATATCCCACACGGTTGGGGGAGTCGCCCTCTTCCGTACCCGCTAATTTAAGCGCCACCTTGTCTGCAAGGATCGACGAGTTGCCATGGGCGATGTTGGCAAAAGGGCCAGCATGGACGAATACAGGAGTACCCTAGGATTTATTGAACTTTTGATGAGAGAGAAAAAAATAGAAAAAAAGTTACCTGTAGCGTCTGCATAAGGTTGGGTTTAATTGCGTCTTTCATTAAAACGGCCAGGGCGCCAGAGACACCTATATCATCAGCAGTTATGGGCTCGCCTTGCTTGCTTGTTGCCACTACCATGGCGCCCAAGCGAGCCTGCATGTCTTTGACACTCGTCGTCAGAGCGAGGACGGCCATGCATTCACTTGCAACGGCAATATCAAAACCTGCTTCTCGTTCGTGTCCCTGTTCTGTATTGTTACGGCCTAAAGTGATCTTTCGCAAGAATCGATCATTCGTGTCCAATACACGATTCCATGTGATAGTGTCTAGATCGACGTCCAAGCGTGCAAAACGAGTAATTTCCTCTGACGTTAGATCGTCCGGATTAGTTTTGGTAATACCAAGCTTGCGAAGGCGTTTGAACATAAGAGGTGCAAATTCACGCTTTCCTTTCTTGCTGGGCACAAGGCGATTATATAATGCCTGCGGATACATAAGGATAGATTGGCGTTGCAGATTAACGAGAGACTCGCCTTGTCGCTTTGAGTAGCTTCGTGGAATATACGGGCATCGAGTGCAGCGGCTGTACGTAAGGTTAGGTAATGTTAAGTGTGATGGTGAGTAGTCAATTACCCAGCAGGTTATTTGCAGCCGTCACAGCATGAATATCACCAGTCAAGTGCAAATTGAACTGAAAAGAGTGTTGGCAGGTTGAAAAACACAACAGCCGTTTGAATACATACTTCATCCATGGGTATGACTTGACTATAACCTCCGCCAGCAGCACCGCCCTTGATCCCAAAGGTAGGGCCTTGACTGGGTTGCCTGACGCATGCAAAAGCTGGGCGACCGAGTTCCGCTCCAAGAGCTTGAGCCAAGCCAATAGTAGTCGTAGATTTGCCTTCACCCAATGGTGTTGGTGTTATACTGACGGCAATGTAAGCATGAGATAGGTGTATCGAGCGGTTTAACATACCCGGCAATAATAATGTATTTACCATCTTTTCGATGCGCGAGGCGGTCCAGGACGCTAAGATCAACCTTAGCTTTGTACTTTCCATAACTTTCTAGTTCATCAGGGGTTAGTCCAATTTCATGTGCGAGTTGGGTGATAGGCTTGGGGGTCTGAGCACGGGCAATGTCGAGGTCACTGGGGACATTCTCCAGCAGGGTAAGAGGGAGAGGCTTGACTTTGCGCTCCCGCGACTTGTTCCAAAGGCGTTCGGCGGATATAAATGTATTTTCCATAAGCATTGCCACAGTCATTGGTCCAACACCTCCAGGAACAGGTGTTATATGGGAAGCCACGGCGGAGGCCGTGGGGTACTCGACATCTCCAACCAGGCGTTGTCCGGATTTCTTGGTGGCATCTGCAATCTTATGTTAGTCCGGGTGGTTGTAAACTGCACACGACTAGAATTTGCCTGGGATATAATTAATTCCGACATCTATGATAACTGCACCCGGCTTAATCCAAGATCCTTTGATAAATTCTGCTTTGCCAATGGCGGCTACAACTATATCTGCGCTTTTCACCTAGACAAACAATTAAGGTCGATGATAGACCATTAAGTTGATCGAAATACATACGATGCTCTCTACATCTCTAGTTTGGCTGTGACACTGTGTTACTGTAGCGTTGCGATTTCTCAACATGGAAGCAACAGGGCTACCAACAATGTCACTACGGCCGAGGACGACGGCATTGGATCCAGCGATAGGTACAGCAGTGGATTCTAGAAGTCGAACGACTGCTGAAGGGGTACAGGGGGCGAACAATGGCTCCGATGCACGAGACGAGAGATGACCGATGTTATACGCGTGGAATCTGCAAAATAAAAGTATGGAGTGATATATTTAGGCCTGAGAATGAACCAAACTCACCCATCGATGTCCTTTTCTGGACTAACGGCCTCGGTCACAAGACGCTCGCCTTCTGGTGTGACATGTTCACCGAGAGGAAGTTGAACGAGAATTCCGCTGATCTGGTCGTCATTGTTGAGTCGCCTGACAATTTCTACAACATCTTCAGCACTAGCTTCTGCAGGGAGCGCAACGTGCTTGAATTTGATTCCAACTTCCTCAGCGGCTTTGGCCTTCATGCGAACATATGTACTAGAATCGGGACGATCGCCCGCCTGGACAATGACTAGCGTAGGCTGGAAGCGGGGATACTTCGCTTGCAGAGCCGCGATACGGCCCGCTACACGTTCACGGACCGATCTAGAAGAAATTTTCAGAGTTGGTGAGAGAATAACGAACGGGATGAGACTTACTTTGCCAGAGCCGTCCCATTGATAACCGTAGCGTGAGTTGTCATCGAGCGCAGATGATAAACGGATAAGAAGGCAGGAGAGCCAAGTCTCCGGTAAATTGACATCCGCATTTGTTTACGCTGGTTTGACAAGGCAAAACCACAGAAAAAACGAGGGGGAGGCTCAGAAGAGCGGATGGGAAGGAACGAAAGGCAATATTAGCGGCGTGCCTGCACCCTTGATGTAGTCTTGAGGATATCCGAGTCAGAAAATAGTGTGCACCCTTCTACGGTCCAGAGCAAGGTCAATTTTTCCTTCCGTTTTTCAACCGAGTCAGTTTTCCCACGCAGGACAATTTTTTGCGGCAATCCACGGTGACAGGACAGTCCTATTCCAAGTCAACGACGACGATGGCTTCTACAGCGCGCGCCTTCCACTGCTTTCGTTCCAGTGCCATTGGCATCTCCTCTCATACACTTGCCCGCTCAGCTGCATGTCGTTCAACTACTCGGGCTATCCTCGGGCGCCGCTACTACTCGGAGGAAAAGGCCGCTGAGGCCTCTGGAGAGGGTGCAGCTAAGGATGTGGAGACCCCGGAGCAGGAGAAGCTAAAGGCAAAGGAGGCAGAAGTTGTCGATTTGACGGTGTGTGTCATATAGAGAAACGTTGCAAATACACTGGCTCACTCCGCCGTAGTCACGTCTGCGGTATTTGCAAGCAGATTTCCTTAATCTCCAACGCAACGCAGCGCGCGAGAAGGAGCAGACACGGGATTTTGCCATCACGCGTTTTGCGACAGACCTGTTAGAAACAGCAGATGTGCTTGGTCTGGCATTAAAATCCATTCCACCATCCGCCATTACACCGACGGACTTACCATCAACCTCATCATTAACGGGCTCAGAACCCGCCCATGACCAACCTCTCGAAAAGACTGCTCAACAATACCTGCAGGAACTTTATCAGGGTGTCGAAATCACCCAACGCCAACTTCTCCAGACTCTTTTCAAATATCACGTCAAGCCATTCGACCCGACAGGAGACCCCTTTGACCCCAACTTCCATGAGGCCTTATATCAAGCCCCGATACCAGGAAAAAAGCCAGGGACCGTCATTGATTGTCAAAAGATAGGATACACCATTAAGGACCGTGTTCTGAGGGCAGCCCAGGTCGGTGTAGTGCAGGATACATCATAACACTCGTTTTATATCCAGTAATTTTGGTGATGATCATTGGTATTAGAGCTGTGATGGCGGAGGAGGAGTAATGGACTATAGAGCAATATCGTAGTATTTGATAATCAACGTATCTCAACTCCCAGCTGGTCTTTCAGGCGAGACACAACCTGAGATTGAAGACTGTTCACTTCTTCATTGGATAAAGTTCTGGAGAGTGTGAGAATGTTTCCACCCAATTATCACCACTGCTTACCTGTCCATGGAACGATAATTTATTCTGAAGCACATGCTTGTCCGTTGGGTTTTTGGATGGACAAAGCTATCAATCTGCAAGGGTCATGAACTACGCGTCATGCTAGCATAAAAAAAATATGCCTGCCTTCTGTACATCCTCTGCCACATCTCCTGCGATGTCACGCACAACATCACAAAAGTCATTTTCGTGTAGTGGGCGATCCTGTGGTGCCCAGAAGCTGACGTCCTTGTAACAAGGTGGATATTTGGAGTAAGGGCGAAAGGTGGTTATCTTTCCATGTTCAAACTGCGAATGGAAACGAGCATCAGTCGACCAGAACAGTCGAATGTCTGGAATAGAATATAGGATCATGGCTATTCTTTCCAGCCCGAGGCCAAAGGCCCACCCAATTTTGTTGGAAACATCTATACAAGCAGTAAGGCATTTGCATGTTTACAACATGAAAAGCCACGCACCAGCAGTGTCTAGAGTAGCCTGCCGCACGACACCACAGCCGAGAATTTCTAGCCATTTGCCTTGGAAGAAGACCTCTACCTCAAAGCTAGGACTTGTGAATGGGAAGTAAGCTTCTATCCACCGCACCCTCAGTGGATTTTGACTGTTCACATCAGCTGCACCACCGAATAGCTTGAGCATTAAGGTATTTAACGAAAGCTTCAAGTTTTGCGCAACGAGTTCGGAGTACCGCGGGTCATGTGAGGCCTGAACGGGGTTGGTAGGAGAGATGTGTGGGACATCCTCTATGATAATATTGGACCGGGCAAGTTGTCGTGTCAAACACGCGTTATCCTCTTCCACCTCTTTCATCCCCGATGCGTCGGCGTCAAAGATACGCGCACCCTCCATCTGATGGAAGACAGGATAGTGTGAACCATCGATCTCGTCGCGACGGTAGACGTCCGCGGTGAGCAGCCACTTCACCTTGCCTAGGCGAAATACTTCGACTTCATGCGCAGAGGTGTGTGTACGTAGCATCATGCCTTTGTTCACATAGTAGCTATCCGTCACTGAACGCCCCGGGTGGTCTTTCGGAAAGGAGAGTTCATCGAAGTTCTTGAATGGAGTGACCAGGGGTGACAACGACGAGAGATGCGCAAAGTCCGGGTAATGCAATTCTATCAAGGAACGGAGGGTGTTGAGGGGGTGATTTGGTTGAGTGTGCAGGCGAAGTGGAAGCTTTGCGAGGATGGACGGAGTCACATTCGTAATTGTGTCGGTTGGGTAGTGTACACCAAAAATTTCAATCTCTTTAGAGGTTATGCCAGAGACGAACGTCCTACGCGTTTCTGGAGCGCTTGCCCTAATAAAGAAACGAGGAAGGATCCTCACCGCCCACAACATGCAACCAGTGATTCAAGAACAAAACTCTGTTTGGTCCAGTTGACATCAAGAATTCTACCGCTACGGCTGTCTACATAGCTATTATACGTAAAAAGTCGACAAGCGGGGTGCGTGGGTGTAAACGTTTAAAATCCGTCAGTATCGTGGTATGAGGATGCCGTAAGAGAGTGGATATACAGGTAACAGGGTAACTCAAAAAGGTTCCGTAAGAGACATGAGGAGGATCGACCAAAGAGTGTGTAAACCAAAGCGAGGGACTCAATCTACCAGCCACCAAACCATCGAGAAGGAGGGCGCCTTGTGGCTCGGGGCCCACGCACAACCGTACGAGTGGCACGACGATCTTCAACGTCATCATCATCATCTTCGGTGATGATCTCGACAGCAGTAGTTTTTGGACTAGAGGGCGTCGACGAAGAAGTGACGCCTTCGGGCTTGGGATTGGCGGCAAGACGGGTATTAGCGGGAGGAGGCACGGTAACAGTCTGGGTTTGTACGACAGTTTTGGTTTCGGTCTCGTATGCAGTTTCGGAAACGACAAGAGGAGGAAGTTCATAATACTGTAAAGAAACGCATCAGTAAGCCTAGCTTGACAGTAAAAATGAGCTTGTAGACCAGCGACCAGCCAGAAGTGAAAAAGAAGGCTGTCACGTGGATCGAGGCCGATCGAACCTCGATCAAGATCGATCGCGACGCGACGTCCTTATCCGGGCGACGTGAATACTCCGACGGCTGGTCAGTGGTCTACACAAAGGACGAGGGGGACGAGAAAAAGCATCCATGTCCCCCAAGCCCGAAGGGGCATGGACGAGATTTATACGGACTCGATGGTATAAGCGGATGACCTCCTTCGTCTCAAAGCTCGGAGCGGCGAGGGGAGGGCTGCGGTACCTTGGCTTTTCGCTTCGATCCAACAGGTTCATAAACATATTCATCTTCAACATGTTGAGGATTATCGCTACCGAGAGCACTGGGATGAAGACGTCAGCCAAAATACGCAAAGGAAACGGTGAAAGGGACTACTGAAGCTGTTCCATGATCCACGTTTCGCGGCGAGAAGCATCGTGTTCCCTGCGGTTCACGCCCTCTTCTCGCTTACTGACCTCGCGCTCCCGTTCGGCAATTTTAAGCTCGCGTTCGAGGATCTCTTCCGCACGGGTGCCAACCCATCCAGGGGGGGTGAGGGAGTCCTCCTTTACCACCTCTTTAATTATAGTCTGTACTGGGGCAGTAATGGTCTCGATGGTGGTTGTCGCTACACAAGGAGCACAGACGGGTGTGGGCGTGGGCGAAGGAATCACACCGCCGGGGGCACCTGCGAGGAGCTCAGCCTCGCGACGCGCCACCTCTGCTTCTCGGATAGCGACATCTCTCTCCCGAGCAATGAGAGCCTGTGTACGTTTGGGGGTGAGATATCCAAGTACACCGGATGGGCTGGCATCACCGCCGGCAACAGCAGACGAGCTAGATGGGAGAGAAAGCATAACGGCGAGAACAGCGAGAACAAGGGACAGAACAAGGAGGAGAGTGGTTGAAGATATTGTTCGATGGTGATGATGTGATCGCTCGCGTTCACGCTCGCGTTCACGCTCGCGTTCACGCTCACGTTCACTACGGTGGTGACGTTCGCCGTGGTGGGAGGAAGAGGGTTGGGCCATCCTAGCTTTTGGTACTGATGAGGGTTGAGGAATCTGAAAAAACGTACGAGAGCCGACCTACCGCTAACCGATGAACTAGGCGACAAGGAGGTAAGGGTCTGGGGAGGACGTAAGATCGACGTTTTGGAAATAATGGTGGATTGAGGATAAAAAGGTAGCGCAACGGAGAGGAAGAGATGATGGGGGTTAAGAGTAGAGCAGGAACTGCCTGCTTTTTTGCCATTTTTGCATTGTTCAACCACCACGTGTAGAGCCACGTGCCTTGAGCCAATTGTAGTCATGTGATGAAGAGACAAAAAAGCTGTCGACGCGTCTTCAGCCCGCGCCCATCGATGTCTCTTCGTCGTCTTGCACAGAAGAATGCCGCAACAGCATCGCCAGACTCGAATTCTTCAAATGCTTCGCCCCTAACCAATCCTTCAACACCTCGCAGTCGTGTAACTATCTATCGTTCTCCTGCCTCGACACCTTCACTTTCTTCTTCCGTCCCCTTTGACTGGGACGCTGCACGGTCATACAAACCTCCTCCATACGGAACCCCTCTCCAGAACAAAGGACGTAAGAGCACAGGCCCAGCTGCTGCAACACCAGCCAAGCGTGTCGTGCGAAAAAAGGGTCTGTTTGAAAGGTGATGCTCGTTCATACGCATTACCATCTCCGCTGCTCATGGTCCTGTTAGAGCCGCAGACATTCCCTCCACAATCGCATTTGAGATTGCTCTATTTCCACACAATGTCCCCCTTCCGTCTCCAAAGACATCTGGCCGCCTTCTCGGCGGGACCCTCCATTTCTTCCATCTTTGTGTGCGTATAAGTCAAATACGCAAGGTACCAGATTCCGATCTAGGATGGGAAGACATGTACCGGGAAGGCGAAGGCACTTCCTGGTTTGACTGGGCAAGTCATGTCCCTACATTGCTGGTTCCCTTTTGCTCACACTCCGTTGTGTTAGTCAACGCCACTCTCCTTTGTGCTGATAGCAGCAGCAATTCTCAATGCGGTTTACTTGTTTACGCGAATAAAATTATATCGCCTTCACCACCACCCTGAGCCTGTATCCTCGCCCAATGCACGTTTTGTTTCTGCACAGCTGGACTTTGAGCCACTGGAACCACGATCTCTCGTGACGCGAATCCGATCTGGGGCATGGTACATATTTTCGTACTCGTGGCGGTGGCTGGCAAACATGAAGCCGCCGACCAGGTCTGGACAGCTACCAGGAAGAATGTCGCGTGTGCAGCAACTGGAAGTATGGGCACCAGGCCAGTTTGAAACTGTGCTGTTCAGCATCTATTCGCCCGCGCATGCACTCCTCTGGATGTCAACTGGGTCTTCGAATTGGATCTCGATGCTTGTTGTAATGGGCATTGTTAGTGGACAGGTAGGTCTTAAAGAACAGTCTTTTTATTTATTTCTGACCAAACATGGCTATCAGCTACACGGAATGACATATTCATACACTACGTTGCTCAAAGACAAAGAGATCATTGCAGCAGAGGTGATGAATGAATACAACCTAGGGGTGAGTGCAGCATTGACAGACTGGGAAGAGAACTAACTGATCAATTATAGTATGTATACCCTCGAACGAACCCAGTGCGAAAGGATGCAGCAGTGATGACCCACGAGTCGGAAATGGTGCACATGTGGGAGGAAGTAGATAGATACTAATTAGATAACACAGCCACTATGTTGGTTTGACACTTGCAACGATGATGGGGTTCAAGAAACCCATAAGATGTTTTGTATGTCGTTTCGAGCTTATAATATGGCACAGATGAGCATTAAACGACTGGCAGCATTTCCGTTCAGATGGGAGTGAGCAGAGTAAATGTTATCGCGGAGATGCATGCAGCTTCACGCACCCATCTGATCCTGGCTGGGACACTGCCTCGACTTCGCGCATTCGTCGCCGCGATTTGAGTCCTCCTCGTCGCCATCGCTCGCCGCCCCAGCGCAGTTCTCGTCGAGAGTCAAGTTATGATGGTCACAGACATCGCAGCGCTGAAAGAAGGGCTTCTTCGGGTCGGAGACCTTCCGTTACAACTGCCTTGCCTCCTCCGTCTACCCCTCCTCCTCCTCCCTCGCCCGTAGCACTAACCCCCATCCAACCCCCAGTGCCCCCCATGCCCCCGTCTTTCCCTCCCCCCCCTTCTCTTCCTGCCCTACCAGCATCGTCCAGTGCACCACCCCAGCCAACCCCCGATGTCCTCCGTGCCACCTGGTCTGAAAGAATCCAGTAAGTCTCGCCCTCCTATCTACTGCTTATTCACCGTCTGAGCGATCATCTAGGCTCATGGCGGACTGCATCACTGGCCGTCAACAATACACCAAACTAGACAAAGACATCGAAAAAACCCGCAGTCTCCAGGACCTCTCACGTTTCTCTACGCTCCCAGAAGACAGCAAACAACGGATAGAGACTGAACTTGCTGAGCTTGTCGCCCAGCGTGACGAAGCCAAAAAGAAACGCGACGACGCCCTTGCTCAACTTGCAAAGACAAACAGCTGGCCTGCCAACCCTCTCACTGAGGCTGAGGAAGGAGAGCAGGCCAGGCATCAGGAAACCCTTAGATATATTGAGGAACTCAAAGAGCTCGTGGATGAGATGAACGGTCTGCTGAATGATCTGCGAAACCGTAAGACGGAGGAATCTACTGGGGACATCACACCCATGGATGTTGACCCTCAGCAAGGACCCTCGTCAAGACCGCTGAAGCGGCGCCGCCGCCTCTCCGATTCCGTTCTTGATCCCGACACCATAGGCGGCCCTAGCAGAGAGGAGTTGGAATCGGCGCTTGAGAAGCTTTCCGATCTCGAGGCACGCTACACTGCCCTTGAAAATGACACTCTTGTTCACGACGAGAATACCCAAGCCGAGCTGATACAAAATGTCGAGTCCATGTTGGAGGATTTTGGCCAGTCTTTGTCTACCCCGTCATGGCAGGAGACATCAAGTTCGGTAAATGACGTTAAAGAGAGTATTGATGCAGCGGGTAAGGATGTTGAAACATTAGTAGCGGAGGTTGCCACGCTGGTCATTCAAGCGGATACAACTAGGAAAGAAATAGATGTTATCAAGCAACAGCTTCATCTCAGCAAGGAAGAGTTCGCCCGTGTATGTTTCCGTCGTCCTCTGGTATTGTACCGTTGAGCTAAAAACAACTATTACAGGATCGGGAGCAGTTCCAAAGCTATGTGCAAGCCCGAGAGAAAGATCATAAAAGGATAAATGCGCTCGAGGCAGCACTGCAAGCATATTCAACCTTCCCACCCGTACCCTCGCCACCAAGCCTCACTTACGTCCAACTCGCTGAACTCATGCAAGAGCCGTTGCTGGACATTGTACGTGCCACCCTCCAGCCCTTGATTGAGCAACTACGCGCACAAGTACATGAGATGTTACGCACACAGAATCAGGAAATGTACAAGGCATTGTGGGGAAAGTTGTCACTCACGCTGCGTATGGTCGAGAGCATCTCTCAGCGGCTGGAACGTGCCGAACATGTTGGAGTAAAATCCTGATAGTTATTTTTCAGTCGTTTTGCATCGATTGTTGTAGTCATCATGTATCACCAATGTAACAATGCACACACTTACATTTTTAGTGATTCCCAAAGGTCAAATATGCGTGTACCCATTATCAGCAAGCCCGTGTAGCTCAGTGGTAGAGCATTGTACTTATGAGGATATCTTAACTCTAACGTGTCGATTCGCGCACATGCAAGGGTCTCCAGTTCAATCCTGGGCATGGGCAATTTTTTCTTTTCATCCATCCCCCTTGGATGAGTGCAGCGCAGCGGTCACTTGAAGCTCTTTGGGAAAAGGATGATGAAAGCCCAATGACGCGAGATGTAAAATGTTCCTCGAGGGAAAACTTGTGTTCCTTCTACTAATTGAACTCGTTATGGATATCCCACACGAGAATCGTACTGACAGAGAGCTGGACGATGTTAAATATTCTAACATATGTATATAATTATGCGTGTAATTATGCCTGAGGAGGCATGCCCATCTCCTCAGGGGTCAACGTAGTACTTTCAATCATTACACCAACACCAACTTTCGCGGCATTCTAGTCCATAAGAGGTCAGTTTCGTGTACCTGAAAAAAGAGGGGCCCCAACATACCTTGAAGTGGTCAATCTCCCCTGACACTAAGAATGCGAAAGCGGGGGTGAAGCGCTGCTCCAGCAGAGCTGAAACTTTTCCTGTCGAGTCGACCTGTGCGCGGAAGGTTGCCAGCCGTAGATCGTACTTGGCACCCAGAGTCGCAATTGCATCCCGCCGCGATGACGTGGCGACTACTTGCAGGTCTGCTCCAACCTCAACTTTCTCACTGAGTTTTTGCCAATACGTTGCCTGAAGAGCGCCACCAGTCTGCAACTGAGCGGTAGCAATCCAATCTTTGTTAGTTCCGGTTAATTTCGCAAGGTATGATGTAGTGAGCTCTGCAAGTCCAGGCTGTGGGCGCTGGAATAATGTTTCAACGCCGAGCGCGATATTTTGGGTGAATGATTGCAGGTAACTGCCAACAAAAATGCCAGTGAGGTCTGTAGGCCATGGATTAATTGCCTTGGCATTGAGACTAAAGTCTTGACCCTGATAATCATGCTCCAGCTGAATCATGTTTTGGCTGGCTTGTGACGAGAACTTCAGAATGAGAACAGGTCATCAAAAGGAGAAAGCTTGAACTGAGACGGACCACACCTGAGCCTGAACCTTTGTTATATGGTTCGGTGTCCAGCCTTGGTTAAGTCGAGCATTAACATTGCCCTCATGATCGACACCACCCTGGAGGAATATCTGTGACATCACAAGGTCAGACGCGTGCCAATGGGAACACCGTAGATGGCACATGCCTGTTGGTTCGCGAAGATTGCACCAAAGTTGTATGAAGAGGGGAGTGTTTGCGAACCGAGGGCGAACGAATGTGTGACTTGGAAGAGAGGATTTGCAGACAAGCTCTTGGTCAAATCCGCGCGTGCACCATCGAATATATAGTTCGTTAGGTGGGTTGCTAGGAGTTGAAAAGAATGTAAGGTTCTACGCCAGATTGGCGAACAGTTTAAGCGCACCTTTGACTTCTTTCTGAAGATTTTCAACTGTTCCGGGGTGGGGTAAGCCCAGGTCTGTGCGCCATTGATTGAAGCGATCATATACATCCGTAAAGGGGGAAATAGGGTTAAAGTAGGATGACTTGGAAGGGAGAGAAAGCTGAGAGGGAGTAAAATCGGGAACCCCAGCTTTCTCAGAATGTGAGGTGGACGCCATGACAGGCTACCAATTTGTCCGTGTCACTCCGTTGGCAAAACTGAAAAAAGTTGGCCAAACATACGCAATCCAAGAAGTCACGAGATAGTAGCTTAGTCACAGGTACCAGAACGCAACAACCAATGATTGTACCACTATTGTAGTACCTACTATGATTATACGGTGACCTGTTTCCGAGCTCATGGCATATACTCCATCCGTGGCCCCCCTTCGTTATGGGAACTCCAGTGAATATTATAAACACCAATTTCCCACTTTATTCATTCAAGAAATCTTATAGGACCGATCAAAGTCGTGGGGCACACTGTTGCGTCTCGACGTGGCGCATCCTAATCGCCTTGCGTCATTGATGGTGGACTATTGGCAGTTCGGTGGTACGTATCGCCAACCTGCCAACGTCCTGAAACTCCCAGCCACCCGATACACAACGCGTTGATATAGTGTGCCGCGTTGATGTAGTGGCTCCACAAAATCAGTGTCGACTCTGGTTATGATCATTTGGTAATTGGGGGTATGTAGTTCTATAAAACAACTTGCACCACGTACAATGGGACGACCCACCGAGCGGTATCGCTGCTTCATTATCATGAGGCATGACCGCCACCGCAGCAGTAGCCTGGGTATGTAGATAATATTAGTGCGATAGTGTGCTTCTTCAGACAGTTATTTTCGTTGTGACCGTTGCCAGATCTGTTCTATTCTTGTCCAATGGCACGCCCACCTGGTCCCTCTGACTCCGAAAACTCGCACTCCAACGGCTATCTTGAGACTTCGCGACTTTATATATCACCAAACTGCGGATTCACTTCAAGTTTTTCCTCCTCCCGTGCGTCCCGCGACCCGCTTGTGTCACACCTGACTTTGGGCTTCATGTTAACACCTAGACGATACATTGCCGTCGTCTTGATTGTGGTGGTGAGTTGATATGTCTCGCATTGGTCTCATCGTGGTTCAATGACACCATGGCGCGGTAGCTGAGTTTGCACTTCATCCTTGGTTTCATTCTCGACGACTACGACAAGTTCTCTGTACTCCTCACTCAGCACCTACAGACACGTCCTCAATCCCTACATTACTCATCAAATTTCTCTCCAATCTCCGTGAATGATACTGCTCTTGAAGCTTCCCCAAAGCCCAATCGGGTCGATATCAAATTTACCTACCGCCGGCGGGCAAATGCTACTTTTGTCTTACTCTGTAGAAATAACGAGGTGGAGGGTGTTGCATCGAGTATTCAGCAAATGGAGGACCGTTTTAATAAGGACCATAATTATCCTTGGGTGCTGCTTAATGAAGAACCATTCACCGATGACTTCAAGAGGCCGGTTCAACTTGCTTATCGCACTCCATCTCAGGATCTCACATTTTCGTCAGACGTGTTTCGATTCTCACAGATGCTCCGATATCTTTCGGCCTCATACCCAGAGAACATTGGTACCAGCCAGACTGGATAGACGAAAATAGAGCCACCGAAGGGAGGACAAGAATGAAGTGGCAGGGTATCATATACGCCGGTGAGTAGGTCGCATATGGAGCTTCAAGTCCCGGCTCATATCAACGATACACGTAGGCAGTGTGCCGTTAGCCCCTTCTTCACTTGCACCGGATGATTAGGATGGCTAATTTCCCATACAGATATCGTAATATGTGCCGCTTTAATTCTGGAGTACGTTCTTTCTATTTTTAGCCTGCGACATGTCAAATTACTCATGGAATGTCGAAGTTCTTCTTTCAGCATGAGCTTTTAAAATCGTATCGGTATTATTGGAGGTCAGTCATTTATGTCCTATCGCAAGTTCGTCGTATGACAATAGGTGCATACAGAGTCGAGTGAGTATATCCCGGTCAACTCGCTTTCGGACACCTTTGTGATTGTCCACAGACCTGGTGTTAAATTCTTCTGTGATGTCCCTTATGACCCCTTCCTCTTTATGGGGAATAACGACAAAGTTTATGGCACGTAACACTCCTTCGCTTCTCCCTGAGAGTAACCTCAAATTGTGTGACATTGCCAGGTTTCACGATTTCTCTCGTTGAATGGGAAGCCACTATACCTTCTCTATGGGCAACCGTTAAAGGTTCGTGAGCTATATCAGTATATTTGGCGGTGATTGACTACTTTTTTCCATTCAAGAGTTTATCGCTGAGAACCCACACTACGTGCAAGCAAACAATTCTATGGGCTTCCTATCCGACGATGGTGGCGAAAGCTACAATCTCTGCCATTGTAGGTGTCAATTCCTGTTACAGCCAGAATTGCCTAATGCTGAGCAGACTGGAGTAACTTTGAGATCGCTGATATGGATTTCTGGCGGGCCGAAGCCTATCAAGCGTTCTTCAGTTATCTTGAGTCGAAAGGCGGTTTCTATTATGAGGTTTGCAGTAATTTACACCTTGAACGATGGCTGTCTGACAGGTGATAATTAGCGTTGGGGTGATGCTCCAGTTCACAGTATTGCAGCATCCCTTTTTGCGAGAAAGGACCAAGTCCATTTCTTCCGCGATATTGGATACCGACATGATCCATTCCAACACTGTCCTTCGGGTGATGATTGGGCTCAGGGGCGGTGTTCCTGTAATCCTAATGATAGTTTTGGTGAGTGGGTTTGGTGACAATCAACAGGGTCGTCTGACTAAGGGTTTAGATTACGCCCAAAACTCCTGTATAAGACGATACGAGAATCTATTTGTGTAGTTTATCAAATGACACAACACTTGCCAGTGGCTGAAAGCAAGTCAACCAAAAATAGAATGGTAGTCTAAAACAAGTGACCCTAACCCACCACCCCTACACGTGTGTCAACGGTCATCACAAAGCTCCGCAGCTTTGGTCTTCGTGTTGTCACCTAAGGCTCTACGTACTTATTCTTAACATTCTTTGACTTCCTTGACGGGCTAGTGCTCAGAATGAACGCTCAAATGCGCTATGCGCTCCTAGTTCTGGCTGTAATAGTACGTGATTTGCCGTATGTACGTGGAATAGCCAACCCATAGCCCGCAGATTAGTTTGCACTACATCCTCAGCTTCTCCAATGAGAACTATGGTCAAGCAACCTCTATCACGAACATAAAGCAGAAGATTACGGGTCAAAAAAAGGAACCTCCATATAAGCAACCCATACCAGACAAATACTACATCAAGGCAAATGCAACAGAACCACCAGCACATAAAGCCAATGCTGTGTTTGTTCTGCTGGGTGAGATACTTTGCACTGGAACTCTTGTTTTTCTAATCAAATTCTTGTTTAGCTCGCAACTCTGATTTGAACGGGGTCATTAGCAGTGTGAAACAGATGGAAGACCGGTTCAACAAAAAATTCCAGTACCCCTACGTCTTTCTCAACGATCAGGAGTTCGAGGAAGGATTTAAAAAGTATTTCACACTTTGTTCATGCACAATGATTACTTCTCACTTGGCACTGCAGGCGGGTGTCGAAGCTGACAGATGCTAAGGTCGAGTTTGGGGTGATACCAAATGATCACTGGGTCCAACCCAGTTCTATCAATGAAACCAGGGCAACTGCAGCTCGTGAAGAAATGTCAAAGAACGGAGTCATTTACGGAGGTACAATATTCGTTCACTACAGCTATTTTGAGGACTAAACTTGTAAACATATAGGAAGTGTCCCGTAAGCCATGTCATTGCCGCCCTCTCTCTGCCCTAATATACATCAGATACCGCAACATGTGTCGATTCAACTCAGGTGTAAGTTCATATAATCTTCGTCTCGGCCAGGCAGTCCAATACCTCGATAGTTTTTCTACAGACACGAACTTCTAAAGCCTTACAAATACTATTGGAGGTATGGTGGCATTTCTGATAAGTTATTATGATGTGCTTCATATTTTTTAAGGGTCGAGTGAGCTATGCCATGTATAGCACTGTCCATCTTTTGACATTTTTTAAGACCAGACGTAAAGTTTTTCTGTGACATTGACTATGACCCGTTTTTGGTCATGCAGGATGGAAACAAAGTCTATGGTTCGTCCACAATGAATTACCAGAAGAAGAAAAAAGGTCAAACTTGATACCTAGGCTTCACTATCTCGCTCTACGAATATGAAGCAACCATCCCTACCCTCTGGGAAGCTGTGAAAGGTATACATTTTTTTGCTACTATGCTATAGGTGCATGGTTGAACTTGTTTCAAGGATTCACGGAGGAGAACCCCACCCTAGTCTCTCCCGATAACGCCATGAGCTTCCTTTCCGATGATGGAGGTTTAACGTACAATCGTTGTCACTGTTCGTAATGGACATCCTTTTACTTCTTTCACCACTCATTTAAAATTTCAGTTTGGAGTAACTTCGAGATTGCCGACCTTGACCTCTGGCGCGGTGAGGCGTACAGCAAGTTCTTCGATTATCTTGACAATAAAGGTGGCTTTTACTATGAAGTACATGTCTAACAGCATTTTTTCTATCTCCAGCATCTGACACATCTACAGCGTTGGGGAGATGCTCCGGTCCACAGTATAGGCGCAGCCCTCTTTGCGAAGAAGGATCAAATTGTAAGCCACCACAAGTTTTGGAATCATTAGATGACTAACTTTGTGCAGCACTTCTTTAATGATATAGGTAAGCTTTCGAGCCTTTCACTCTAATGCGAATCTTGACGTATCTCTTTTTACAGGCTATCGACACGAACCTTTCCAACATTGCCCTCAAGGAGATTCTCACACCAGGGGTAAGTGTTGGTGTGACGAGACGCAAAATTTTGGTTAGTCCACAACGCGTTATTCTTTATATAGGCTCATATCTACATTACTAGACTACGAGTGGTATTCATGCTTGAAGCGGTATGACGCAATGTTCGAGTAGATCAGTTATGTACGTACTACTATATATATTCTTCTGCTCCAACGAGTACCTAGAGTAGGCAGTCTTGATCGCGATATATCGACCACCACTCAAGGGGGGATCTGGCCAATTATACAATATACGTTACTATATTGTCTTGTCCGGAGTTACTCACTATACCCGAAAATATAAAATCATAGACGTCAATCAGAGAATCTCAAAGGATCGACTGTGAATAATATTGATACTAAGATTGGTTAGTAACGGTTCTTATCCTGAAGTTAAACGGTAGCTACCGAATCGTAGAGCCGTGTCCAATGCGACCCCAGTGAGCTGTCTATCAGACGATCGACATAGCCTCCAATCAAGGAATGAGTCAAGACTGGCTGAAAACGTTCGCGCAGTTGAACGGACGTCTGCTCCCCAAAAGCAGCAAAGCAAGGAAGATGGGATTCTAGTTATTACAAATCAATTGACCATAAGCAAGCTTTCTGTTGAGACTAACCCTTTTGCATCAACTCAACTAGAGCTACAAGTAGAAAAGAGTCAACGAAGGATGGGCTATATAAGGTGGTAAGGTGCGTACTAATGATCCTATCACAGTGTTTCCTAGATGCTTCGAACCCTTCCCTGAAAAGGCGTCTGAATTCAAGGAAGGGGGGAGCATTGACGCCACCCAGTACTTCAATGTATTCGGCTGGCAGCTTGAATGGCGCCGCCTCAAAACCAATGTTCCCAGGTGTATTGCTAAGAATAAAACCAAAGTCGATATGGATTAGATGCCCATCTCGATCCAATAGAATATTCCCATTATGCCTATCCTTGATCTGAAGAAGATAAGTTACTATTGAGTACCCTGTGCAGTTCAAGATTAGTGAGGATGCGATGAATGGGGGTGCACAGCAGCAGTATTACCAGCTAGCGACTTGGCGAAGTTCCTCTGAGCTCTGGCGAACTTCGCGGATGACGGGTCACCATAAGTCTGTCGATATTTTAGGTGAATGTGTTAGAGAATAGGGGGGGATTTACGGATTTAAAATGATCAAGTAACGTAACGTGGCCCAACCTGCCTTCCGCGATTCGTCGTGCGTATTCTGCTTTCTTGATGGAGTGTATGGAGACAGCATCAGTGATAGTCTCAACCAACCCGGACGTCCCCCCGGTAATCAGGATACGGAAGCTGAGAATGGAGTGTCAGTACCGCATGTATAACCAGTGAACAGCTAGCTTACTATCGGACCCAGCACGTACATTTCTCTTCTTCCCATATCCGTTGAAATTCTTGAATGAGTTGAACAGCGAGCTGTTCTTGCCGCAGGTCACCTCCGGTTTTGACAATGACGGAGACGCAGTCCCAGCTGGCTGAGGTCTAGTGAGTGTCACACGGGCTTTCGCTGACAATGCAAGGTACCTAGATGGCCATACGGCGAACCGTGCCGTATACGGCTCTATAACAGGGCATCATTCAATTTGTTAGTCTCATAAGATGGAACCTGATCCTACCTTCTTGGCAGCCCACGACTCGCTAAACACAACAGCCGACGGATCTACTTTGTTGAGCTCTTCTCGAATAATGCCTTCATCTTCCACTGACTTTGTACTCCCACTAACGTCAAATCGCATCGACCCATCATCTTCACGATTTTCTCGCATTCTTTGCATTCTTTGCTCCTCAAGAGCGAGCATCTCCTTCATTATCCTATCACGGATAGCTACAGCTTCTGCCTGTTGGAGTTTCATGCGATACTGTGAGTGGTCAGAAGTGGAAGGGGGGGGGAGACCCTTCAGAGACAGTTGATCGGGACTAGTAAGCCATTTTGAGCTGGAAAGCCAACCACTGGACTGAGGAGTACTCGATGGTACTGGGTGGTGAGCCGGGGTAACCTGCTCTCGTGTGAGGCCCGCGTTGAGCTGGGCAAGCATTATTGCAGCAGTCCGCATTCTTTCCGAGTAATCATCCAGAGACAAAGCTTGAGGGCTTTCTGGGTTGAGGGAGAACCTTTGCGAGTGCTCCGTGGTGCCAGGTGATATGTTATTAAAAAACGGTGTTATGGAGGAATGGACTGAGAGAGAGGGAAGGAGTCGTGCAGTGGACGGAATAGCATCTCCGTTCGGAGTTGATGGGGTGTGTGATGATGATTTTGACCAGGCTACCAACTCCAGTTCCCTGTTCTTTGGTGCTGGCGGCAAGACGATTGACTCGGAAAGGTCAACCGTGCGAGATCGTAATGACTGATCAGCACCGTATAACTGTTCAACTAAATCGATTTCTTCGTCATCGTCTGGGAATGCCGTAGGTACAGGGGACGTTATTACCGCCGATGATGACCAAGATCTTCGCGGTCGTGCCTCGAGATTAGCACCACTAGAGGTAAGAGGTCCAGCTAGAGGGCGAGGGGTGCGAGTACTACTGAAGGGATTCAATTCTCGGGACGTGCCCTTGCGCTCATCTTCCCTGCTGACTATCTTCTTCAACACCTCCCTGTTATTTCGTTTCGTTGGCTCAAAATCCAAATCATCATTGAGGATCTCGATGAATAGAAGATATGGTGCTCGTTCTGCCGAATTTAAGACAACACTTTCTCCAGGCGGTATTCTAACGATGCGGTGGTGAGGCTCGGTACGCCGCTGAGGTGTTGTGGAATCTGAAGAGGAACACCACATGGGCATGCAAACCTTTATGGAGTCAACAAAGTGGCGGGGCTGTCGTGAGTTGTTACATACCTCAGCGGGCAACTTGTGGTTCAGCGCAGTCAATTCAGCTCTGAGTGCACTAACTCGAGCGGGTCGTGGTATAACGAGGAGTCGATTGCATATATTTTCAAGACTTAGGAGAAATTGAACCTTGTCACAATAAATTATGCCTCTATCTGCCACAAAACGGACAGTACACACCTCAGAGCGGCAGTAATGGCCACGCAGCAACTGGGCTTGTGTTTGAGTGTCGTATGTCTCCAAGAGAGTGACTGCATGATTCATGGTGGCGGAACGGGGTGTTGACCGGGCGGAAGAAATAGATGGTGTGGACAAGTAAGGCGGAGTAACGCGGTGATCACTGTCCAGCTGCCCCAAAGGGTCTTCAGAAGCTCGTGATCGTCGTATGTTCCGTAGATGGAGGGGAAGGGCAGGGACAGTTTGAGCGGCCTCTACAGTCCGACGACGCGCAGTTCCAGGTTTCGGGGCGGCGTCAATCTGAATGGTAGGGGCTATGTGAGCATCGTCACTATCAGGACTATCCTCATCTTCTGCGTCCGCAACGTTGTCGGGATGATGAGCCTGGTTGGGAATCCGACCAAGAGCCAGATCGTCTTCCTGAGATTCAACACTTCTGAATTCACGAGTGTTTTCCTCCATTCGACCTTGCTCAATTGCGACTTGGCCCATGAGGTCTGTGAGCCGTGGCAGAGCTGGAGCGCCAGCAAGAACAAGTCCGATTCCTACCATGGCAGGTTCTGTGTTATGTTTGACCTTCTTTCGCGCAAACCGCGATTGTGGAGGAAGACTCAGAGCACCATACGGCGCTAGTGTGGGTGCTGGCGGGTCGCCAAAGATGATTTCATGACAAATGTGCAAGACACGTTGGCATATCGTAAAAGACTGGGAGCCGTGGCCGCGAGAAGACAGGTCCTTCAGGGCAGCCTGCATGAACCACAAGGTCTAGGTGATGGTTAGAAAAGAAAAAAAAAGAGTAAATATAGGTGAGCAGACGCACGATCATAGCGATATGGGTGGAGCGCTGGGCGACTTCGACAACGAAGCATTCGAGAGCCCTAGACCGAGAAGGCCTAGTGACTAGAAGATGGCTGAATAGGGCATCAGTGTATTGTGGCTACAGAAAGAAAGGAGTGAATTACCAAACGAAACCCCATACATCACGGAGCTCGCGGGAGTCAAGAAGCCTGAGTCTTGCAGTGAGATAATAGGTGATACCGATGTTGTCTGCATAGACGAGGAGATATCGAAGGGCGACGTGGACAGAGAAGAAGGAGGGCGAGAGGAAAAGACGGAGGAGGAGAGCATGAGATGGCATGATCCCCACGGTCCAGTCTCCAAAAATCTTCAATACTTGTACTTCCCCATTAGGCGAGCCTTACACGTCGACAACCATGAGACTCGCCGCTGCCCTCCTCGCTTTTTCTCTCCTCGCTGCTGCCCTCGACCCCCTCCAGCAGCTCAAAGACCTCGCCGCTGCTGGCAATGGCCTCATAAAACTCGACAGTGCCTCCTTTGATCTCCTCACCTCCCCCAAACGTACCTGGTCTGTCTCTGTCCAGCTCACCGCGCTCGACAAGAGGCGTCGATGTGCACCCTGCAAGTATGTTGTTCCTCTTCTCTTCACAAATTCGCCCACTGACTTTTTATAAACAGAGAGTTTGATCCGTCCTGGAATGCGGTAGCCGCAGCCTGGGCCACCGTGTCCAAGCAACACCGCGACGACCACTTTTTTGCAACTCTAGATTTTGACGACGGCCAGGCCACTTTCCAAAGCGTTAGTTGTCTTACTTCACGCGACGCCTTGCCTACTGATTCGTATCCCAGCTCGGTCTGCAATCTGCCCCCGTAGTCTACGTTTACCCTGCAGCACAGGGCCCCCGTGCCCCAGCAAACGGAAAGGTATCTCCAATCAAATATGATTTCAGCAAGTGCGTACCCCTACATCACATCGTTTCTCTTCATTCACGAGCGTCCACTGTAGCGGATTCGATGCTGCTCCTCTTGCAGACAGTCTGTCAAAACACACCCCCATTCCAATCCCGTATAGGGACCCCATTGACTGGTCCCGCATCCTTACTATTGCCCTCGGCGTCCTTGGATTTCTCACCACCCTCCGTTTCATTTCCCCCATCCTTCAGAGCCGCTGGACCTGGGCCTTACTCACCATCCTCGTCTCCCTTGTAATGACCTCTGGATATATGTTCACGCGGATCAGGAGCTCCCCTTTCAACGGAGGTCCTGGCAGCTGGATTGCAGCTGGCTTCCAGAATCAGTTTGGCCAAGAGGTGTCTGTTGTTGCTACTTTGTGTTCGTCATTCTGTCTCATGTATGTTTGACACCGGTGCTCACATAACATCTCCTAGACGGTCTCTTATCATTATCTTTCGTGATGCTCGTGATGGTCGTTCCTTATCAAACATCTGCCGCACGTCAGAGACTCCAGGTATATCTATGGTCTGGAGTTTTCATCGTCGTCTACTCTGTCCTCGTCTCCTTGTTCAGAGTAAAAAACCGAGGTGCGTTATTTTCAGTTGTGCTTGTTTAGTTTAAACAACTTGTCCGCGGCAGGCTACCCCTTCAAACTATTTCTCTAGAAATATCATAGATACCATGTTGGGGATATTAATAAGCTCTTATGAGTTCGCCTAAACTACCCTGGGAGGTATCAGGAGATGCCATATATGTTTACAACTTAAAACATGAAAAAAAGTAAATGTACGGGGTCAACCAATAAATTGTCAGTGTACTGCACGAATTAGCGCATGGCTATGTGGTACTTTCTTGTTGGAAAACGTCAACGTAACGACTGCGAATGCTGCGCTTTGATGCTTGCGATTGAGGACGTCCTGGGGGTGGACCTGGCGGTGCTATTCTAGTCCCAGTAGGAGTGCTAGGCGCAGACTCCGCTGCAGGGACTAGGTTCGATCGCACGCGCATTGTAGTCCTACTGGGGGGAGAGGTACTGAGATCGATAGCTGATGCGGGCCGGTTCGGTGGCGGTCCAGATTCCACAGGACCTGGCACCCGTGGACCAGTCATCGCTGGTGATGCTGTTTGGGCTCTAGATGGGGGAGGTGGTAAGGGTGCTTTGGCTGCTTCAGTACCACCAGACTTATGACATGGAATAAGGATAAATCCTAGCACGTAGAATGAGAACGGACCTTGTTCACCCATCGCTTTTGCTCCTTGTCGTAATAGAATGTGGACTGTTCACCAAGGCTGGCCTTTATTGGGCCAGGTACGTCACTCTTCTTCCACCATCGACTTAACCAGCCGCCTGCAGGCGGCGTCGGCTTATTTTCTTCACAAATCAATGGCCCATGAATATTAAAAAATCACTTTGGCTCTTAACAATGATAGCGCACCTTGTGATGGTGGTGATGCCACAGGCTTAGGAGGCTCAGTGCCTGCCGAAGCTTTCGTTCCATCATTCTCGTTACTCAGATTCTGCTTCTTGTTGTCGGAGTTTCCAAATCCAAGGTCCTCTTCGTACTCTTCCATAGGATGTGACGAGACTTGTGATACCGGGTTCGCGGGTCCGACAGTATACGATGCATTATCCATAAGAGAAATAAAGCCATCGGATGATATTGATGCAGGTATCGCACTCTCGTCGACCCGCATAAATGTGGCGGCGGTCGGGGTCTCAGTGGCTGGACCGTCGGAATAACCATTCCCGCTCCACCAGCTGACTTCCTGGACAGTACTCTCGTCATCAGAATTGAGGGATGGTCGTGGCGTGATAAGGTCATTATTTTGGTTATAATTGCTATGTGATTGTTGGCCGCCTAGAGCTTGCCCGAAGGATGGGGTATATCCAAAGGATGTTGTAGAAGCATTAGCAGAAGCAATGCGCGGAGCTGGTGGGGGCACATTACTCCTATAGTCCATGGCTGAGGATGCTCTGTCGATCTGAGGGTTGGCATAGGGCGAGGTATTGGCCATAGCAGAACCAGCGCGAGGAGGTATGGCGTTGAAGTTCACTAAGGAAGGTTGTGGGGAAGATCTTGCTGAAGGTGTATTAGACGAGATGGTGCTGTAGTGGGAGAAAGGACCAGAAAATCCACCGTCCTCTGGCTTCCTGATATCTTCTTCAGGCATTTTATCCATATCGGCATCACCAGTGACAAGTTTCGTGAATCTACCCTCAAGCCATCCACCAATGGTATCAAGACTGGGCTTACTCAGCTTGCCACCAGTCCAGAATGATTTGTCTACTTGCGTGACCCCGGCAATTCGGTCAGACAGCCCTTTCAACTGTTCCAAGAGAGCAGAGGTGGTGTAGGGCGAGCCACGAACGGCTGCCGCTGAGATGGCATCACAATATCTTTAATAAAAATCATGTGGTCAGAATGCTGATGCAGTAATTTTACTAAGATGACAATATACCTATTTGCCTGTTGAATGTCACCAATCTCAGCCATGGCCATCGCTCGGATGAACCGGTATGCCTGGAGATGTGTGATACCGGAAAATACCTCCTGCCCTTTTGCCGGGGATGCAAGAGACAAAGCAAACTCTACAATTTCAGAGAAGATCAGAGGATCTTGGTCCTTACCAACACTTGGCCAGGCTTGCGGATTCCGAGAACCAACGAGTACAATGCGTGCAGATTGCTGGCCAATACCTCCCAGAGGTGATGTCTGGGGTGCAAGTAAATAGCTGTCACGGATGAATTAGAAGTATGACTATGTAGGGTCGTATTATTTACCAGACATGAGCTGCCTCAAAAACTTGGCTTGCCACTAACCGATCTCCCAATGCAGTCAGCGCCGCAGAAGACTCCTGTGAAAGAGGGCTAGAAAGTATCATAGCGGCCGTCTCCGGCCATTTTGAAAGTGTATCTGGGGAAAGATTGGCCACCGGAATGTTATTGAAATTAGGCGTTCGAGGCGTCAAGCTTGGTATGACTTGGGATTGAACATGCGTGGTGGCTCGGGCAAGAAGATTCTGTGGTATCAATTCCTGAACTAACATACAATGAGCCAGATCCTCCAGAAGATGACCGCTGGCCTTACCGGCAGCGGCTCCTTGACCCGAGAACAAACTATAAGCCACACGTAAGCTTTCTCGCCCAGGTGGAGAAGCCAAATCTGAGTTAGAATGTGTTGGTGGTGGTCCGAGTTCCGTCCTAAGGAATTCGTTCACGACTTCTTTCCAAGCTTCTTTATCAATACTGCTGGCGATTATCATCGCGTGCGTCCATAACCTTTCATCGAGTGCATAATGATAAGCTTGTCTCCGTTCACCGCGTAACAGGAAGTCCTGGATCTTGTCAAGAGCTGAGGGTCGGAGCGTTGTGATAGAAATAGGGATTTCATGTGATTCACTTGCATAACCTGGAAGAATAGATCCACGAGCATCAGCAACGGCCACAAAAGCACTCGAAGAAGTCCCATTTGTCTCAAAAGTGCCTTCTAGTCTGGGGACTAGAGCCGATCTAACGGCAGTGTCCAACTCAGGCCTGCAAAAAAAATTGATATCAAATGGTTTGATCTTGAAAAGAGACACGTACGTTCCACTCAAACGACCATCATGGTCGACCATCAGCT
Source organism: Myochromella boudieri (assembly GCA_018221655.1). Lineage (NCBI taxonomy): Eukaryota > Fungi > Basidiomycota > Agaricomycetes > Agaricales > Lyophyllaceae > Myochromella > Myochromella boudieri. The sequence goes on along the minus strand of JABCKU010008116.1, from coordinate 69,080 downwards.
GCAACAGCTTGACGAGAATAAGCTTCCCTTCCGCACCACGACTCTCAGAGCTGTTCGGTTTAATGTACCGAAGTCCAAGAGCAAGCTCATCGGCTCTTTCCGCAAGATACTTCGACACCTTTGCCTTCTTAGTCTTCGCGTGTGCAGTGACACCTGCGCGAACGAGCGAGGTGGTTAAGGAATTAGTGTCACCGAACAAAGGACCTGGAAAAGAAACAGCGGAGGTGTCTAAAGCCGACTCTGGAATGAGAGTTTTTAGGACCCGGATAGTGACACCAGTTGAATTGCGAGAGGACAAGGCAACATCAAACCCGGTGCTCAAAGAATCGGCACCATGGAAGCATGTGACGAGTTTACCACCGAAGCCAAAACTGAAGATAGGGACCTGAGCGGATGTACGACCCAGAGGATCATTGGCCCCCAACAATGAGGGAGAAGGTGCATAAGGGGTCTGAAAGGTTTTAAGAGTGATTTCTTGGACAGGGTGCTCAGGTGCATGAGGAGGATGGTACGCCGCTTCTTGGCCGTTTGAGTAGTTGTACCTTGAAGAAAAGCTCCCATTCTGTTGGGATGGTGCATAAGGATCCTCCGGACTTGTGGATGTGGTAGATAGCAGAGAGCTATTGGACACGGAGCGACTGCGTAGATCTGTTCTTGGAGGTGCATAAGGAGTATAATTCTTCGAAGAAGGAAGTCCACCTGCTGCAAGTCGTCCAACCAAACTTGGGCTCGGGGAAGCCGTTCGTTCACCCTTGTGACCATTAGTTTGGATCTTAGGTGCGTATGGGTCGGAAACAGTCCCTGCGTGTCCATTCAGAGAGTGTGTAGGGGACGCGACTCTTTCATTTGCTTTTGGCTGATAATAATTTGTTGCCCCTGTATGCGGGCCCCGTTGTCCATTTCCGAGGGTTGCAGGCGGGGGGGTGCTCCTCAGCGGTGAGCTAAACTGCGGAGGAGAACGAACGGATGGAGTTCGGGTAGAGTCTCGTGATAAAGCATAGGGACCGGTATCGGAAGATTCGATGGGTGGCTGTGGCGACACATTTCGCTCCGTTGTGGAAATATTTGTCTCCATAAAAGGACTTGAATGGCCTCGCTGTTGGCTCAATGTGGGGGAAGGAGGTAAGGCATATTGGTGTGGACTATCGGGTCGTACCAAACTTGATAGAGGTAGGTGAGACTGTTTCTGGTGAAACTCAGGGCGGGCGGGTTCGTAACCTACTGATGTTTCCGTAGCAAGATTGGAGTACGACATTTCAGGGCCCACAGGCTGAGATATAGTGGTCGTGGATACTGCTTCAACGGCAGCCAAAGATGGGTGCGAATCCGCGTCGCTAGGCGAGTCGTCCTGAAGTTCACGTTCCGAATTATATCTACTATATGAACCGTCCACTGGTGGTGGGCTACTTGCCATACTCCCAACTCCACCAAGATTAGGCTGGGAGGTATGACTGTTGGGTTTGTAGGGCAACTGTACAGGACTCCGCGGTGGCGGTGTAGATAACGGTTGAGGGGGAAGGTGCGAATATAAAGGTGCGAGAGGGGCATGTGGTGGTGGCTGCGGTAGCGGCTGCCGCTGTGGCGATATTCCATGGGAAGGAGGTACCAGCGACGTATATGAAGAATTCTGGGAATGCACCCCATAAGTTGGCACAGGGGGTGATATGACGTTGTACCCGTAAACGTTCTGACCGGAGCCCGTACGTCCAGCCCTCCGGTTTGTATTCACGGCTGTCGGGAAGGGAGGGTCGTATGCATTCGATATTTTTGGTCGAGTGACTGTAGTTGCCGGGGCGGGGACGGGAGGGGGGACAAGTACTGAAGACGCTGTCTTCAGCGGCGCAGGATGTTCGGTAGGTGTTGTGTAAGGAGTTTGACCACCGTTCGTATAGGGTGAAGTATATTGGGACGAAGATCCTTGTAAGGCAGCGGATGAAGAGTAAGCATACGGGGCATATGTCGAAGTCGGTGGATGAGAATGAACATAAGTGCTAGCTGGTTGAGCGGGAGTATAATTGTTATAAGGGGTTTGCGTGGAGGTAGAAGTGTTAATCGGTGGGGCGTATACCGAGGTAGGTGGTGGAGATGGAACATAATTGCTAGCTAGTTGAGAGGGAGTGTAATTGTTGTATGGGGGTTGCGTGGAGGCTGGAGTATTAGCCATTGGGGCGTATGGAATCGATGGTGGAGCATAAGCGTCTTGCAAATTACTACTTGTATGCAATGTTTTGTAGCCATCTGTCGCTGCTGCGGGAGATGCATGAAATCAGTTTGGCTTATTGTAAAGTGCAAGGAAGTATAAATAAGTACAGGAGTTCAAGCTCTGCTGCTCGTAGTTCAAGCCTCCCTGCTGTTCGTAATGCTGGAGTTGTCCCTGCGTGTCGTGCCATCCCTGTTGACTTGTACTACCAGCACCCAAATGTGTGTACGTGCTAGCCGTTGAGTGGCTGGAGGCCGACTGGGATTGGGTATAGAACTGTGACGTATCCTCCACTACGCCTTCCGGAGGAGTAAAGAGGCTGTCGCCTTCTGAAGCATTCAGAAAATCCGGGTTGCTGGACGCGCCGTCGATGTTAAATACGAGTCCGTCAACAGATGGTTGAGTAGTGGTCTTTCCGAGCGCAGCAAAAGGGTCAGAGGCAGGGTCATCTGAGCCAAAAAGCGAAGCTGCGGCCTCGACGCCGTTCATGTGCGACTAAAGATGGTTGGTATGTAGTTCAAGTCTTACGACCAGCGAGAATTCGGTTATTCGACGGGTGGGACTACTCCGCTATTTGGTCCACTTTGCATTGGACACGTCACTTGAGCCGAGTAAAAGCGAGCAACTCTCTTTCACATATACAGGACTAAGATATTACTATATTGACGACAGTATGTTACTAGGTATCTCGGAACAAACTATAGTGGAATGTAGCAATGAGGAACCATTATGTAAATGCGGTATTGAGTATCCTTAGCAAGAGGGCCCGTAGTAATACTATGCACAACACAAAAATTGAACTGGAAAAAAAAACATAATGCACGAACATCCAACCGAAAAGTATGTACGAAGAAAATATAATATGTAGAGGGTATGATTATGGGTATGTAATTGCGATGCAGCGGATGTACGACGAGTTGATTATTAGATTATGGGAAGATATCGACATGAAAGCAGTCCAGTTTGCTGCAAGAAAACAATGAACGAGCGTGTGGTTTCAAGCGGTTGGTCGAAATTAAGGATTATGGGTGAACGAATGATCATCTGGTCAGGCTTTTGCAGTTTGGGAATTTCCTCTTTCGAGGAGTCGCTCGACTAGATACAAATAGGTCAGCTAGCTTTAACATGTTATAGAGGAAGAGACAGACTGGCAGCAAGGTGCTTAGTGTAGCCACTTTGATATCTGCGCATACTGACAAGCTGTGGTTTGACTTTGCTGAACAAGACGTCCTTCTGCTCCCCTACGGCAATGATCATCGCCCGCTGTAGGACATAGTCTTCGATAATAGTCAGTTTTGTGAGTGATATGAAGTCCAACACTGCTTGGCGTACTGGCAAATTGATCCTTCATCATACTGGTGATTGGACTAACACCATCGGCCTTCAGAGTGATGATCTCGTCGATAAGCTTTTGCCGCATATCCAAATCAGCACATATAAGCGCCTTCTCGCAAACGTTTGACGCAAACTTGTGCTTTGCCATCATCAAGAGTTGACCGGAGAGGTGTGAGACTATCATAGCCTTGTCATTAGGCTTCCCATGCTCCAGGATATATTGGATGACATAATTCTTCACAAGAATAAGAATGAAGTTCAGTATCAGGCATTGAAACATACCCCAAATTGATCTTGCATTAATGTTGTGGCATACTTCTGAATTTCCTCCATAACTGGGCACGTGTTCTCCTCTGGAAGGTGCTCGAGACACCGCTGGAGAACCCGGCAGCCAAAAGGATGAGTCGCAAGGTTATAGACATTGCTCCGAAAGACGTGGACGAAACTTAGGCGATCAGGAGACACCCGCTCGATGAGCTTTTGAATAACCTACCATTGTACAGTGTGTCAACGGTATGTCGTAGTTAGATATAGGAACAGTAATTACATGGTTACCGTTGGGATCCTTGATGCATTGTAAAATGTATGGCTCAAGCTCTTTGACAAAGATTGCTTGTTGCTCTGGGAGAATATATTCAATAGCCTTTGATCAATGATTAGATGGGGTTGGTCATTCAGATGGCCATTATAAGCTTACCTTTTGAACAACACGACAACCGTACATCTGTGAAGACAGGAACAGCACACGACCTTCCATCGTCTGAGCCAGGCGTGTCTTTTGTATTTGCGTACCATGTTCAAACAGCTTCTGGATAACCTACGTATGATAGTGAATGAGGTGCGACGAAAGATAGTAAAACTGCAGCATACATAGTTGCCGAATACATCTTGGACAAGTTGAAGCGCATTAGAAGGCACAATCTCATCAAAGATAGCCTGCTTCTCCTCCGAGTTCGCACTTTCTAATTTTTGTTGAATAAAGCGTGATCCGTGTTGGTCACCACTGAATTCGACAACAAAGCCAAAAATATCCTGCAAGTCAATATATCATCATTCAGGCACAACTAAAATTTTTTCTGCCATTATAAAAACTTACCCTGAGCTCCCACTTACGCGTCTTGTTTCCACGGAACTCCTCTAGAACGGGGCTACGTAGTGCAGATCCGCTATCACTGGGCTGCTGTCGGCGACCACGCACATTATGCTGGTGTACATGGCTAGGAGGGGGGCTGTAGGTACCTAATGGTGCTGGAATTATGAACGGAAATTGTGTATAATCAACATAGCCATGAGCGTGTAGAGAAGGTGTTGATTGGATTGCATTGAACATCAAAGTTTGTGAGGCCATTTGTTGGTGCATATTATACTGGGAGAGATCAGTAAACTCTAACAGTGATTTATTGGCAGGTACGTACCTGGAGTTCTTTCTTCTTATCACTCATTAGAGCCGCTGAGACCTGTGCAGTTATCAACGACGAGTGGCTGAGAGGCAGAGGTGGCGGTGGCTGCGGATACATAATTGCTTGTGGAGGATAATAATATTGGGATGGGGATCGCATAGCTCCATACTCATAACGGACGCCAGGTTGAGCGCGTTGTATATCAAGCATGGGTAGGCAGTTGGGTTGAGTGATATGTGGAGTTTGCAGACCATGGTATATGCCCACAGGTGAGTGGTTCATAGCTGGCGAGCCATACAGTGCAGGATCAGTGGGTACATATCCATACGAGTAATAATCTGGATAGGACTCTCGTGGGGGCATGAAATAGTTGTTATAATCTGGAGGTGGGCATCCACCGAACGGACGGAGCAGTGGTGGTAGAGGGGGCGGGCCACGGGTAAGGGGACTAGTTTGAACGATTGGCTGTAGAGGCAGGTGAGCCTGGTACGCGTCTTCTATAGACATGTCACGCAACGCAAGAGACAACTCGTCGTTGACGGAAATAGGGACTTGCAGAGTGTCGTAAGCTCCAATCGTGATATTAGAATTAATGTTTGCGCTTGGTGGACCAGGATATGCCGGTGCAGGAAAGCCACGAGTGGGTGAGGAAGAGGCTGAAATACGAGAACCTTGACTCATTCCAAGTGAAGATTCGAAACGCTGGGGAGAGTATTGACCATGTTTGGATCGACCCTCCTATTCCGTTGTGAAGGAATGAAGATTTGCAACACTCAATCAAAGAACTCACAATTACGGACGCTGAGAACGAGGCTTGGGTGACGGTGGGCTGCCTTGCAAGAGACCGCGCATGGTACAAACTTGATTGCGAAGTGGCATCCTGGTCAATAATTAGTGAAATGACAGTAAATGCATAATGTTTTTGAAAAAATACAGAAGGTAAGATTTCCACTTGTTGTGTGGCTCCGCTGGACTCATCCCAGGTGACGCTCGTTGATTGGGAAGTTGAACTATGCCATGGTTCAGGATAAGCCGGACGATACCCACCGACGGCCGGAATGTCATTGGCGCTTGTAGTGGAGGAGCCGGATGCGTTTCTCGATACTTGGACAGCAGAGCCCCAGACCTAATAAAAAATAAAAAATAAAAAGGAAAGAAAGAAAGAAACATCAGTCCAGCACCAGACACGAACAGTGTGTGTTACAACCTGCCAGCCAGAGTTAAGTGCCGTGCGACTACTGTTTGTACTGCTGATGCCTATTTTATGCACGTTTACTGAAGAGGAGGAATTGTGAGACATCTGTGTCTGAACCTGGATACAAGGCGTCAAAAGAGTAAGAAAGGCGACAAGCTGAAACATACGTGGCTTGGTGAGTCGAGTGGCTCGTGGGTGGAGGAACCAGAGGGCTTGCGCGAAGAGCTGGCAGACATATGGAGGAAATTATAGGCTGGTGTGGGTGTCAGACGGAAGATGGTAGGGATAGAGGATGCTCACATAATTATGCAGGGTATTAAAGCTAGAGAGGGAAAGAAGAGAAGAAAGAACACGCGTAAATGGAGGAAGAGAAGAGAAAAGAACGCGACATACAACGGAGTAAAGGACAGGAATGGGGAAGGAACGTGTTTGCCAGGGCTGGGCACCGGCGACGAAGAATACGCACATCGAACCGCTGGACGGAGGCAATATTTTCTCCACAACAATATTGAAATTTATTGTCGTGTTTCATCCCGATCAATTGGGCTTAGCTTTATTTGGCTCTGTTGGTCCTGCAAGGTCCCCGCCAATGACGTAACACGAAAATTATGGCCATTACAAAATATAGTGCAGTTGTACATGAAAACCAGTGGAATACGCGCAAAAAAGTGCAACGTACACCACAATAATGTGTTGCAGTTCCATATCAATCCTACATCTATCGAGAATTGAAAAACCACGACGCCCGTTTCGCCCCAGATCTGCAATTTAAACTCAGATCTCAGCGGCTGATCCAATCCAATCGAGATCCACTTACCCGCTCTCCTCATTCTGTAGCCTTGCTACCGCTGACCCCGTCCCAACCCCGCCTCCAATTACAGATGGCAGTGGTCCTGTTGTTGTTGTTGTTGTTGCTGCTGCTGCTGCCCCGCCGCCTCCTCGAAGTGGCTTCGCAATTCGCCCAAAGCTTAGTGGCGACGCTGTCGTTGCTTTTTGTGCTGTACGTTAATTCAGCCCTTCGTCCGAATAACACAGAGTAAATATCCCTGACCTCGAGCCTGATCGAGCCGTTCCTTGACGGCTTGCAATTGGGCCTCGAATTTCTGGTTCTGAATCGATAGCCGACGGTCAGCATCCTGCAGGAGTGCTTCCAAATTTTGTATCCGCTCGTTGCGCGCAAGTAGTTTCCGTTCCGCAATCCCAGCCTCCTTCTTCAGACTTGAATTCTGGTCAACCAGCTTTGACATGATAGTAAGTAATTTGTTCGTCTTCGTACCCCCAAAACCTACTTGTTTTTGAACCAATGTGAGTTGTTCCAGGTTCCGTTCTAGGAATGCCATCTTCTTCTGCTGGGCCTTACTGTTGCTGTTGCGAATCACATTGTTGTACTGCTCCTTCATTTCATCCAACTGAATCTCCAGCTCCACCACCTGCACGTACAGTCAATTGCACACATCGATAGGCAAATAATAACTGACATACCTTCTCACAACGGTTCTGCAAATCACGCATGAGAGACTTCTTGACACCATCAAACTCCGCGAGTTGGACGTTGATCGCCTTCCTCGTCCGTTCTAAGTCCTGCGCACTTTCTGCTAGGTTCTTACCACCTTCGATACCGGCTGACGTCACGGCGAAGGCACGCTGGGTAGTTACAAGACTCATTTTAAATGACCGATGTTTGTAAAAAAAAATGGATCACTGTACCTTGAGCTCCTCGTTTACACTTTTCAAGCTGTCGATCGAGGCATTTAGGCTGCGAACCTCGTTTGCCTTCATATCAAGCTGTTGCCTAAGATCGGTTGCTTCCCCCAAATGTGCATCACGCTTTGCGGCGTATTGTGCTTCGAGCTTCGCCTAGTACAAATCACCGAAGGTAAGTGGGGCAGTGAACAACAATGGTACTACAGACCTTTAGATCAGCCATCGATTCAGCCAGGTCTACGTCACTTGTTTCCTCGTCGTTGATGGTCTTTTCTGTATTATAAAGGGTGACGACACACAATGGGTGTCCATTCTTGCCAAAGGATATAAAAATACTGACCCAGGAGCTCCTCATATTCCGTCTCTAACGCTGCCACCCTAGCTTCCAATTCGTCACGCCTTCTTGTCACCAATTCATTCTCTTCTTGGCTCTGTCTGAGCCTATCAACGGTCTCCCTCACCATGCTCTGACCCTCAGACAACTGGCGTCTGATCGTAGTCAAATCCTCTGGGGTCAACGCCTCCGCACTGTCTATAATGTCTAACTTCGCTAGAATTTGTCGTAATTGCTCATCCTTCTCAGAGAACGCTCCTTGCTGAACAGACAAAGTCAGAAACATCTTGAAAGTCAAAATCATAACTATTGTGAGTCATGCAACGAACCGCGTCGAATTTCGCCATCATCATTGCCATTTTTTCTTGTTTGCGCTTCTCCTTGTCCTCTGCTGTCGCATCTTTTTGAGCTGTCTTGAACTCAGATATCTGCTTCTTGAGTTCCTCTAGCTCGCTCTTCGCATCCTGGTTCTGTTCTTTGAGAATGTCAACGGTGATACTGCCTTCTTTGTTATCATAATCGAGTCTCTCGACTTGCAATCTCAACTCATTCAGCTGACTTGACATTGACTTGTTCTCCTGTGAGTGAAAAGGAAAAACTGTCATGAACACCCACAATGCAAAACCTCAACGAACCTTGTTAACAGAGGCCTCTTGCTCCTTCAAGAACGCCAGTTCGTCTCTCAACTCCTTTACCAGCTTGTCGGCAACAACAAGTGCCAATTCCCTCTCAGCGAGCTGATCACTGAGCTCGTTCTCCCGTTTCAAAAAGTCTTCCCTTTCGTCCTTGTCAAGGCCGATCACAGTTGGAGTCTGCGGGCGACTGTCCAAATCACCTCTTAGGAGTTCAATGGCGGGATTCACAGGTGTCATGCTACGAGAGGTAGGAAGGGGGGTGGGCGGTATCGGTGACGTGGGCGGTTTCTTGGGAGCAGTGGCCGAGGGTACAGTGGCAGTCTTAGTTGAAGTGGTCCACTCTGACTGCTCGACCTGGCCTCCAGAACGCCAGATAGCTAATTCAGCTTCCAGGGCAGCTATATACTTTTGATATGAGGTATTTGCAATATTGGCCTTTGACAGAAGGCCTTTGAGCTCCAATGGAGAAAGTTCTGCATTCACCCGCGCCGTATTCTTGATGGATTTGGCCCTGATACCGAATCGAAGAGTAGAAAGTGTCTCAGCTTCGTTGTAGGACGAAGGCGAACAGTTGATGATGAGTGTTGTCCGAGAGTTACCACCTAAGGATTCTTGTAAAATTCTTGTAAGCTTTGAATCACGGTATGGGATATGTTTCGCCTAGATGGCCTATATAAGCTGTATTACGATGACCCTCAGCGTAAAACAAACCTTGCTGTCCGTCAAAGCATTGATCACCATTCCAAGTGCAGAAAGAGATTTATTGATCTTCTTTGCTTCTTCAAGCGTCTGGCCCGATGCACCCGTTTTCCCGACCTTCTCGGAACCTGCGAGATCGACTAGGTAAAGGTTACCTGTCTTCAAAGCCCCTGTTTCTGTATTTCGTTGTTGAATAGTAATCAAGAATATGGAATGTGACCGGGAAGACTCTGCGTTCATATCTGCCAAAGTGGTGATTAAAATGAGATAACCGGTTGGGGGAAACATACTCGTCGAGGATATGACGCGCGCTGCACCTCCTGTGCGCATGATTTCATAGACTTCCCGAGCGCTGCTGACGTAGTAATCGGACAAGTTTTTAACGTAAACACCTTTAGATTTCTCCTCGTGGACTTGCAAGTTGTCGTTTTGCGCTGAATAGTCATGGCAATGTCAATCCTGTATCATATCACGAAGATTATTTTTTTTATAAACGTACGCGCGAGTAAATCTCGTATTCGCTCTAAGTATATTTCCATGTAGGAGACTTTGACAAGGTATTCCAAATGGGCGTCACTCTCTACGATGGACTGGAAGATCTGTTCTGTAATCCGAGGAATAATGCCTTTCAGTTCGTCAGAGTCGATATCAGCACCCTACACTGCATCAGTTCTCAGATGCGAAGGGAGGCCTTGAAATTGGTACCATCATGGTAAACGTCTTTCCACTGCCGGTTTGCCCGTAGGCGAAGACTGTGCCATTGTAACCATCCAGAACGTCTGAGTAAAATCAACAGTACACGGATAGTAATTGCAGTGCGATGCGCAGACCGTCGTCAATGGGCCAATAATCATGATGTAAAGCCACCTTACCTTTCACGATACTGATGCAGACATCCAATTAAGACTGGCCCGTATTGCGACCTGACATCAAAAACTCACTCTTTGACGCCATAATCAAAAACCTCTTGCTGCTTTGTGCCCATTGGGAAGACTCTATCGAACGTGAACCCATCCTTTTCTGGGCCAGAGCTGACAGCGGCAGAACGCATTTGTGCTGTCTGCATGTTCTCATCGAAGCTGACACAAATTTCCCCGCCCTCGCGGGCTTCGATCGCGTTTGGTGGTCGGAAACTGGCGCGTAGGTGATCAGAGTATGGCTAGGACGAGTATTGCTATACGCGTACCGGCAGACGACTTTGATGTTAGTGGAACTTGCCATGATGGCAATCTATGGTATAAAGGACACTCTGTCTAAGAGGATATGTGGCTAGACGTGGATATGTAACACGTAGGGTATCAGAGCTTGCCAGAGTGTAACCTGGAGCTCAGTGAAGAGTTTGAAAGGTCCAAAGTAGAGACTCTGTTTGTAATTGTTACCGCGACAACGAGTTGTCTGCCAAGTAGTATATTCAAGTAACCACAGCGGGCATCGTGAAGTAGTGCATCCTAATGAGTTATTATGTTAATGGTAATACAGTGCAATGTGCGCTATGAAGTCCAAATAGTACAATCTCTAGTACAGGCAGAACAAAACAGAGAGCAAATTTAGCCTCTTTATTCATCATCACTGTCCTCCATGGAAGCGGGTACCGGAGCAGGCCTGCTACTTGTGGAAGGTACAGGACGACGGGGGATATGATCTTCCCGCTGTGCAGCGTCTGCAGCGTCAATCCATTCGGAATAGATGTCGATAGCCTCCGTAAGATCTGACACATGAAATCTAATTCCCGGTGAGGGGAAAGAAGCGGCTACCACTTACGGTTCACTTTGCTTTGATATCGCTGATCACAGACTCTGCAGACAAGGTGCGCAACACCTTCCTTTCTGTCCAGCCTGACAGTAACGGACTTGTCGTGATGGCAAAACAAACAGGTAAAGGCAGTATCTGGGATCCAACGCGGGTGGTTGAGCAAGGGTAAAGCGTTAGTATACCGGATAAAGACTAACCAAGTGGGATCTTCTGACGAGACGGTGCGGGCTTCCTTGAGGACTTTTTTCGTTTGCCCATGGTGGTTAGAGAACTTAGACTCAGGAAGGTGTGAGTGGTGACCGTGACATGTTGGTCACGTGATGAAACGCGGTCTCATTGTCGACATGTGACTTGGTGGTTGATCGTGAAACACGCCCAACGATTAACTGTTATTGCTCTTGTCCTGTACACCGGCCAGAGATGGCCCTTCGTCGCCCCGCCTCGACACGCTCGCGTCTGAATAACGTCGCAAATCCAACGTCTGCACCGCCCCCTAGATCTCGTTCTGTGATGTCTAGATCTGCATCCATTGTGCAACCAAACGACGATTCTCAGCAAACGGAACCCACACATGTGCTGAAACATAGTAGACCGGCATCATCTGAGGAGGATTTCGAAACAAACATTCAGGTGGTCATTCGCTGCAGAGGCCGTTCCGAACGTGAGATACTAGACAATTCTCCCATTATCGTCGCCTCGACAGGCGTGAAAAGCAAGGACGTATCCATTGAAGTCTCCGCCCCAATTTCTAGCCTAGGTCTCATTACATTGCCGCCAATACGTACTTACCCTTTCGATCTTGTCTTCGGCCCCGAAGCAGACCAAGCCATGATCTATCACGAAGTTGTTAGCCCGATGCTCGAAGAGGTTCTCATGGGTTATAACTGCACCCTGTTTGCATATGGTCAAACTGGCACTGGTAAAACGTATGTATATTTCAACCTACCGTTGTCATTACCTGCCTATAAAACCATGCAGATACACCATGCACGGCGATTTGAACCCTACCCCGATGGGAAACCCCTCTGCAGATGCCGGAATGATACCTCGCGTCCTATTCCGTCTATTTCACCATCTTGAAAAATCCAAATCAGATTACAGCGTCAAAATCTCTTATATCGAACTCTACAATGAAGAACTAAGAGATCTTCTGGCAAATGACTTTTCTGCGCCAAACGGCTCGACACAACCGATGGGAATGGGAGGGAAAGATGCGAATAAAATGTCTGATAACGGTCTTAAGATATTTGACGACACAAGCAAGCGAGGGGTCACAATCCAAGGACTGGAAGAAATCGTTGTGAAGGACTCGCAGGCTGCTCTTGCACTTTTGACGAAAGGGAGCCATCGAAGACAAATCGCAGCAACCAAATTCAACGACCATTCGAGTCGCTCACATTCCGTTTTCTCTATAACTGTTCATGTCAAGGAACCGTCAATTGCTGGAGAAGACCTTCTCAAGGTCGGAAAGCTGAATCTTGTTGATTTAGCCGGATCGGAAAATATTGGGCGATCGGGTGCTGAAAACAAGAGAGCGAGGGAGGCGGGCATGATAAACCAAAGCTTGCTCACTCTTGGGCGTGTTATCAATGCATTGGTGGATAAGGCTTCTCATATTCCCTATCGGTACATTCCCTCTTTCCTATCGCAAAAAAAAAATTATAACATGTTTGTAGTGAATCCAAGCTGACACGTCTACTTCAAGACTCTCTGGGTGGTCGTACCAAGACATGCATTATCGGAACGATCTCCCCTGCGCGTTCAAACCTAGAGGAAACTCTATCCACTCTGGATTATGCCATACGTGCGAAGTCTATTAGAAACAAGCCCGAACTTAACCAGCGAACAACCCGCAATTCGCTCATCAAGGACTACGTAGCTGAGATTGAGCGACTCAAAGCAGATTTAGTGGCAGCGCGAGAGAAAAACGGCATCTTCTTCTCTGAGGAAACTTGGGCGCAGATGACAGTAGAGCAGGAGTTGAAGACAACAGAGTTGGAAGAAGCGAAGGCACGGGTCGAGATTGTGGAAGGCCAAATGCGCGGTGTTCGAGAGGAGTTTGAGCAGAGCATTGGGCTATTGAAAATCCGGGAAAGGGAACTAAGGGACGCCAGAAAAAAGATACAGGATACAGGGCTCGCTCTTCAGCGAAAAGAGAAAGAGTTTGCTGTGACTCGAGTTGCATTGGAGGAAGAGACTATAGTGAGAACAGCCCATCAAGATACGGAGCGCGTTCTAGATCAAGTGGCAAACGGTCTCAAAAAAGTTGCCAAAGAAAGCCTAAAAAATATCGAAAGCTTGTTCAAAAAGCTAGGTAGGTTACTTTGAAACTAACTTTGACTATGTATTCGACTATGTATTCTGATCTTCTTCCTTAGAAAGGAAGACCCAAGTTCTCAACTCGAACTCTGAGATGGTTTTGACGCAAGGAGCATTAATCTCAAGGTCACATCGAGAGCTCTCCGACAACCTGGACAACTTCATCTGTACAACGCTTGGTACCGTCGTCGAGCTACGCATTGCGGCCAGCGAGCTTCAGACTAGGGAACTCGACACACTTGCTTCAAATTCTTCTAGGCTTGACAGGCAAATCCAATGTATACAAGAAGCTTTGGATGTCATACATGCCAAAGATGCTTCGGAAGCGCAAGCCCTTGGTATCGTCCAAAATGTGATGTCAGAGACTTTTGACACTCTCCAGGTCGGATTCGCCACCTGGGTCCAAACTTTAACAGAAACTTGCAACGATTCGTGCAGGCATTTAGAGTCTGCTACCATGGACGCTTTTGAATCGGTTGAGAAGACTTTAACTGCAGTAGTCTCTCTGGTGGATCGTGTTGTGCACACAGCCGATGGGTTTGTTCGTACTGAACTCACGAGCGTTCATGAAGCAATTGCTATTGCAGCAAAAACATCAGAACAGGAGATGTGTCGGCTAAGGAAGCAGAATGAAACCCTATCAGAACTACTAGCGATGGAGAAAATCAATGCGAGCCTGGCCAGGGATGCGTTGATAGAGCGAATCTCGGGACTTCTTGGTGCGTTCACAGTGGAGAGAGACCAGAGTCTACGAGAAGCAGTTGGTGCAATCCAGGAAGAGAATCGCGAAGGTGAAGAAGAAATTAGGGCCTTTGCGGCAGAACATAATTCTATCATGGCGAAGATAGAAATCAACGCAGCGAATGTGAGCCAGATCTTACAGCATGATAGAGCTGAGGGTAAGCGCACAAGGGACGGTACTTTCAAGGTTTGTATCTCATCGTTCACTCCCCCGTTGACTCTTGAATGATCCCACATAGATGATCAGCACAGCAAAGAATGCAGTCATTGGTGAAGTGGAAAAGATGAAGAACACCCTTTCCAGCTCAACTTCGCACTATTCTGCACACTTGCAGAAGCATAGTGAGATGATGTCTCTTTCATCTACCAATGGTGAGCTGTTTTGTCTCCTCACTTTTCATGATTGCCAAGACACTATTTACTAGCTTTCGAGGAACACTCTCGGGCCAAGCGAGCAAGAATTGAGGCAACAGCCTCTATGTGTGACAATGTACAATCAGATTACAAACATGCACAGAACACGATTGCATGTGCTACTGAAAGTATTGAATCTGGCACAGGCCAGGTCATCACTGAGGTTGGTCTTTCCTATTCATTTTGTTCTGCGAATCATTAATATTCTTGCAGGCCACCAAACTTCGAGTAGTAACCGAGTCATACAAAGACATTGCCTTAACAAATCTTGCAACTCTTCACTCTGCATCGGAAGCCCTTTCCGAAGGTGGAGCACAAGAGGATATAGTCACAGGCAATACTCCAAGCAAGCGTAATTGGGACTACGTTGATAGGTGGAGTTTAACAAAACCTCGCGACGTGATACTGAAAACTTGGAGGGAACAAGGCAACTCGAATGCAAACGCAGTCAGTGATACATTTTTGGCGGATCATGTCCCACTGCCGGAAGATGACAGCATGGAAGAGGATCTCAAACCTCTGAGTCTATCCCCTTATAATTCAGAACAGGAGAACGCACCGCCGATACCTGCATCGGCACAGGCAATACCTGTTAGACCACCATCGAAGCTAGGACATAGAACAGTTCTGTCCATAGACACCTTGACGGATGCTCGCAATGTTTATACCAATCGTGCCCCTCGCCGGGCACGGTAGATTCTGTATTTATTATTCTACACCTGTACTTCGTCTGCATTTCCTCCAAGTTTTCGCTAGATACGCTACCTTATGTTGAATGTTATGTACTAACTCAAAAAAGGCGAAGTTGTATAGAGTTATTGTAGTGTACAGCATTATGTAATACATACCCACCCTTCAACCTTCAAGCCCAGTGCCACGACTGCCATACAACTGAGTACATACTTTACTTCGTCGCCATGGGTGCTGGTCTTAGAAGTGCGTATCTCACCAGCGTGAACTGGGAAATTTATTGAAAGTCATTGTTCAGCCGTCATTCTACTTTCCTTCGTCCTTGCCGTTGGATTCCTTATGATCATCCTATCCTGCGCACTATGGCATAACTGGTTACCCCTTCTCGTTGGTACGCACATACTCAGTTCATGAATGACTACACGTCACTCATTCCATGCTTTAATCCTCTCAGCTCTTACATTCGTCCTTGCTCCTCTGCCCAATGCACTCTTTGCCCATTGTGGCTCAGACGAATATGGAGAAAGCTCAGGCCCTGTGGATCTAGGCCGATTTTTTACATCAATTATTGTCGTGTCAGGTTTCGCTCTACCGATAATCTTAGCTCACTCGGAGGTCATTAACCCGAAAGCCTGTGTAATGTCTATTATTGGAGGAGGGTGAGTTCTGTTTTTACTCCTAACCAGCACACTCTAGTCAACGATATATACAGATTGGTCTATGGTACAATACTGGCTTATTCTGCTGCATTCAGTCAGGAGGATTCAGAATATGAGTGATATGTTGGAGACTGCTGTTAATATAAGAGTGTACACCTTCGCGACCCAGATGTCGCCCCAAACCATCAACGAGTTGAAGGATGAATGAGTTGAAGGATGCACCCGAAACCAGGGAAATATCGTAAATGATAACAGGTAACATTAATTCATGTCATTCCCTTCAACAACAGCAATTAATTGCCCGATACCGGCTCGCGTATTCGATCGAGGAGAATCGTAACTTCGTACTTCCGCAGATATCTCGAAACGGCCGTTTGCAAGGAAGCATATTGCAGCGTCTATTTTCCATGCCTCGCCACTGTCAAGCCGACCCACGGCTAAATTGGTCAGAATCCCTTCATATACTATATGCTCAGACGGATCAATTTCGAAATCCAGAGTGAATATCTGTGGAGAGGCTTCTCGTGTGTTGTCTTAGTCACAAGTGAGGAAGTAACATGATGGACCTACGAGACGTGTTGGTTATTCTAGCACGCAGATACACAAATTCGTCTGCAGGAGGATAGAATCTACCATCCCGCTTGATAACCATGCAGTCGATAGCGCCATCGTATCTCACCAGCGACAGCTGTAGTTGTGCGTGTTCCAGCCGCAGTGTCTCCAACATAGGCAGTGTCATTCGTTGTTGTCTAAGCGAAAGATCTCCGGTGCGGACACCACCAGCCTTTGTTGTATTAGGAGAGGAATAATGACAAATTTTACGAAGCCTAACCTCTCGCCATCGACCCTGTACAATCTTGAACAAATGCTCTCGGTACCAGAAAAACTCTCGTTGACTTCTCAGCTCTTGATCAGAAAGCTTGGACTTCTGCACGACGAATTGTCTGTCTGATAATGTGGGGATAGGAAGGGATAGCGTCTCTTCTGGAAGAAGGAACTTTCGTATTGGAATTATAAGTCTAGTACCAGCCATATCAGCAAAGAGTATTTTGTAAACATCGAGGCCATACCGTGACATTGATCCAGGTGGCACAGTCGCAGACACGGATGTTGTAGGGACACCTAACGAGAGGTGAGCTGGCTGTCTGAACCAAAAGTAAAAAATTATAAACCTTCCTGAAGCCTTTCAAAGGTGACATCGAAAGGCAAGCCATATGTGTTGCGTACCTCGATCGAGAATAGACACCAACTGTCTTCGTCGTGCATGTAAAGAGTTTCTCTGCGGGCTTTAACTTGATGATCAGCTACATCACCAATATCCGGGGCGTATTGAGGAAACGGTAAAATATCCATGGAATGACATTCCAGCATGTGATATACGGTGGCTGTTATAGGGTAGGAAAGTTGTCGAGTATGGAAAACCTCGTTTGATTCACTACGCCCAGATTCTCGATGCACATAGGAATAAGAAAAATGGATGGTTCCATGCGTACTGAAAGTCATCAGCCTCTAACAATGAATAGTATATCATATTTCTTTTACTCACCACCCTACTTTCCCAATGCAAGTGATGGCGAGGGACAGCTTTTGTCCCGGTTGAATACTTTTAGATTCCCCCTGACTCCACGAAAACACGGGGCGCTGAATCAAACTGTACTCCGTTTCATAAGTATCGAATACGGATAGATCACCCTCAGCAAGGGCTTGTTGAGCCGGCAGAATAGTGGAGTCATCAAAAACAAGTCGCAGGAAGTCGATGGGTAGCAGAGAGACGTTCTCTAAAGTGATTCTTATCGTGGCCCTATGAGAAGAAGTCAGGTGAAACTATCAATGGTAACGATAGCCCCTTACATTTCGCCGTTGTACAACATGAGTGCGCCGTGTGTAAGAGACGTTCGTCGTATCCGTAGTAGGGGCTGTTCAGGAACCACCTTGCATTCCAGAAACCGGAATGAAGTTGCTGTAGGCGGTGGCCGACTCACACGCTTCATGGCCTTCTCCCATGGAAAGGATTCGATACCAGAATACTTCGATCGACCTACTTCACATGCAAGTGCACTCCTTTTGCGAGATATCCTCTGCTCCTCTTCATCCGTTACCAGAGGCGTTATAAATTCACGCGACGCCCCACCAGGCGCTTGCACGTGACAACCCCGAACTATCAATGATCCCGTCTCGAGAGCTCTTCCCGAGAGAATCACTTCATGAAAGGAGTTTGCTGGTATAGAGACGCGAAAGGGGCGTGATTCAAACTGAACGCCAGCTGTGCTGAGAACACGGTGTTTGTGGTGTATGGAGAACACTTGATAAATGAATTCTCACCTCAGGCTCAGTGACTGAAGCTCGAGGTCAAATATATAGGGGTTCTGTAGAATGACCATGAATTCAAGCACTTCATTCTGAACAACCAACACCTTTCCCTGATATAAAAGGAGCGTAAGAAGATTGAGTCACTAGAATAGAAAGCTCACAAACCTGACCGACTACAGCCTTACGTGGGTTATACAAAAAGGGGTCCGTTCCACCAGTCAAGATAGGTACAATCCCCGAAGTCTTCGATTGCAGTGCTGATATTGGTTTCTCCACGGGCAATCGAGCGAGCGGTATTCTGGAGAGCCAGTTACACGTTGATGCAAACTGAAGAGAACTTTACACACGGTGCGATCGTAATGTTAACGATAGGTCGTCCGGACCAATATTCTACAGATTTTGTGTCTCCTCGCCTTCGAGCAGTTGTTAAAGCTCGAGAAGACGCCGTGTAAAGATGGTGCTGATCACCAATTGACAAAACCGCTTGTAGAGTTTTAAGTGCCGAGAGTGCAAACTGTGCAACTGCAGGAAAATCTACAGGCAGTGTTAACAACACGCCAGTTCAATATCACAGCTCACTTACCAGGCAACGCCTCTGCAACAGCCACCGCTTCTCGAACTACACCAACCTGAAGTTCAGGCCATCCATAAGGTTCATCGTTCCCTGTCACAACGTCCTTGTCATACTCCTCGTAACTCAGCGATGGCTTCGTCGTGCCAACTGCAAACTGCAAACTATCGTTAGTTTCAACATCCACCAATTTCACTGCGTCAAGGTTGATGCCGAGAACTTTGCAAACATGTTTCAATAATTCCAAAATACTTTCGTTGCCATCGGTACTTTCGCTCATCCTGACGCCAACGCTACTCCATCCTCCACCAGAGGAACTCACACCTTGTATTCCAAGGCCCGACGTTCCTGGAACGCTGGACATCCTCGAAAGGCCATCTTCTTCACGACCACAAACCATTAAATCTAGAATACAGCCAAGAACTTCACGCAAGATATAGGCTTCCTTTCTGCGGTAGCCAAGGCAAGCGTACAAGCTAGAAGTAGCCTCTAGGATTGCAATACGTTCCCTTGCACCAAGATGTAGTAGCCATGGACCGTGGATTTGTGCAAGAACGCTGGCAATTAAGGACCTCGATACTCCAGAGATGGAACTAAGGCGCTCGAGGTTGACCCATGTGTTTTCGTTGCGAGACTGTGTAGGAGGGATATGGGGCTTGGGACCTGGCTGAAGCATTGTTGTAAACGCAAGGGGTCCCCATCCTTTCGCAGACCATACAGCAAAGAGTAGAGATGAATGACGAATGACGCAGCTTATGTATAAATATGACAGGAGTGAATAGTTAGGCTCTCCATCCCCAATGGGCGATTTATGATACAGGGCTGCTGCCTGTACAAGTTTATCACATACATCTGCCCAAGGTTCTTTCGGCCCCGTCGTCGAATTTTGCTTTTTACGAAATAGTAAGTTGTTAAGCCCTTGGTCTTACTAAAGGAAGATACGTACTAGGCCATTACCCGCGGACCACGCTTCTATTACGGAAAGGGTAGCCAGCCCTTCCAACGCTGCAGCATGCCACGCGAAATCTTGCGAAGACTTGAAAAGCTGGAGCGCTTCCAAATACCTGACCACAATTGGGCATCATAAACAATCTGCGAGGCTAAATGAATATTCACCATACTACGGCGTCTTGAGGCCTCCCGGACAGTAAGAATAAATCTCCTAATACTTTGAAAAGTCGAGCATGGGAAGAGGCAGCTCCGATGGTACTTAATCGTTTGCGAGCGGGTTGGGTGTTTATTCCTGACTGGCGAAATCCCGGTCCCGATGAGGTGCGTTTCATGGGAGCAGCTGACAGAGTAAAATTGCCCTTAGTCATATCAGGCTGGCTGTTATGTGAAGGTAGAGGCGGAAGTGAATCCCTTCTAGGTGCGTTTAAAGGCTCAGGTATTTCTGAGAGCGGCGGAATAGTTGGTAAAAGAGTTGAGTTCAAGTATTCGTTGCCTAGTGGGCTCTCCAAAGCTCGAACCTATCTACCCATGAATCAACGACAAAAGCAATTGTAGTAAATCATGCGCACCACGGCTCCAAGTTCACCAAGGATCTGAGAGCACAGATCTGCCAACAGGGTCCCAATATAGAGTTTCTTGTTGCCCATCATACTAGGGAGAACCACCAAACCAGGAAGGTTATCTGTAAGACTTAAATTGGTATCGTCGCTTTCTTCAAATATGAAGCAGTTTTTAGCCAAGGGATATATTCCATCGGATGGAAATATATCAATCAATGAAGAATTAAACTGTGCGTAGACGGAGGACAAGGAATCGGTCTTCGAGCAAGTTGCAATCCCGATAACAGCTAGAGGGAAGTGGGAGGGGCGAATGAGCGAAAGTGGTAAGTGGCTGCGGGGTGGTGGGTGAGTTGGGAAGCTGAGGTGAAGATATCCAGTGGATAGAGGGCTGGGCATAAACCGAGCTGAACGAGTTAAGGGTTTATAGCTTCACTACACGCACCCTTGACTCACCTTTTTCATCCTTATGGTCTGCAGGGATATCACCTAGTCTTACAGAGTAGAAGGTACGGATCTCTGCTGCGTACTTCTCGAACGAAGATTGTGGGATTGTACCCACTGGGATAAGAAGTACTTGGACGTGTGCCAATGAAGCGAAAGTATAATTGTCCATTCTGACACGACGCGCCTATGCGTTGTGTGACAAACAGGTATGTCTCTTGCGGCAGCGAGGCTACGGATCTGCGCGTTGAATAGTGGAGAGTGTCAGTGAGTGACGAAGGAGAGTGTTATAACACCGCGTATTTCGCATCAATCATTATATAAATCAACTCTTGAACCACATCCGTCGTGCGCAACGATATAATATGGTACTTCTCGCATTTGCTAGGAACTTTTCCCCTTTATTAACAAGGCTGTAGGGTGTAAGTGATAAAGCTTTAGGTGGGACCATGCTGCTGGCGGCTGTGGTCATCTTCACCTATTACACAGCATGGGCCATTTTTCTAGTGCGTGGCTGATTTTTGCCGCATACGCACCACCGCACTGAAATGTGGATGAGTAGCCGTTCTTCGATCCTTCAAACCAAATACACAGTTTCTTCCCGCCCCGAGAGTGGGCAGTGAGGCTCCCTGCCTTCATCTTGGTGCTTGGCTTGTCAGCAATTGGCGCTTTCGTTGGCTCTACCATTGTGAAGGAGAACCGTAAAAAAGCTCAAAAGGAGAGATTAAGGTCTGCTTAGGAAAGGAAGCCGAACTGAACTACCCGGTACGTTTCACTAGTGCTACCTTGTACAGTCTGGATTAGAAACCAACACTTCGCACAGTAATCTGTCTTCAGTTCTGGAAATCGTCAATGTTGTGTAATTTAGATACCCTATCATCTTTAAATGTGTCAAGTTATTGTGCGCAGGTCTCTACGGTGCCGTTCTGGCCCTTTCCTCTCTGGCACAATTTTGGCTTCCACGATCCGCAGTTTTTCTGCGGCCACGATGTCTTTGGCCACCTGGTTTACCAGTGTCTCAAACGACGTTTCAGATGGTGGCTCAGACATGTACCTCAACGCACGGGCCAACTAAAATTTTTTGTTTAAATGTATATGATTGCTCTTCTGTCGTCACTAACCTTCTGGTTGACCGTTTCTCCAGGACCAAGGTTACGCAGTCGGTTCAACGTTGCAATGTGACTGGACGTGTTAAGCGCGATTGGGTTGTGTAAACTCTTGACAAAGATGAAAAGATCAGCCACTGATGGCAGTACCAAGCTCCCTAGAGTCTGCCAGAAGATCTTACAGATGAAATCCCGAGCACAAACATGTCACTCACCAGATATAACTCGCCCCCTATGTCAGCTTCGAAATGACTGACGAGATCTTCGAAGGGTGGCCATAATTCATTCCAGACATTGTAAGTTGTGGAGCCATTAACAGTATTACTACTTCCTGATATCCTGTGTGCCAAGAGGACCCATAGTTTGGTTGCAATGTACGCATGATTTATACTACTCGTCGATGGCTCTACACTGTTTGTTCCTTGGACATAAATGCGCATCGACCAATGGTACGCGTATGATAGACTAGGCAATTGCGTGAGGAGCATGGTGCACCAATCTTCTTTTGGTTCCAGTAAAGCAGCAAGAGTTAGAATACTCCAAGAGCGGATCTTGAGGTTTGTGTGCAAACCTTTCTGTTCCGAGAGACATTATTCCGAGGAGATCATGGGAAGCTCTTACACTAACCTCTGCCCCATAATCTGCTATTTTACTCATTACGGTAGGATCTTGACCTGAAACCTGCAAAAGCATACGTGCGACAGCAAGAGATCCAACAAAGTCATTTTCAACATCCTGCCAAGTGTGGTTTTGCAAGAAATGGATGGCAGGATCCACTAGCCCAAGGAACGACGGAAGATGTCTAACAAGCGTTGGGAGCGAGCTAGGAGTCTCGTTCATCATTAACGCCTGAAAATTCGATTTAGATCAGACCATGAGGACTGGAAGCAAGATAATACTTCAAACATGGATTTCAATGTTGATGGTAACACCCGAGATTTCAGTCGTAGGCCGTCACCCAGAATTTCAAAAATCAGAGGAACCAGACTGTTGTTAGACATTGCTTCGAGGGTTTCAGTTTTTTTGTATAGGCTCGTGGTAACCTGTAAAAGGCGAAACAGGCTCATAGCACCGACTTGTGATCTGTTCAGCAGTACTCGCAACAAAGTATCGATATAAGGGATTAAATCCTGTTGAACTGTTGAACGAAATGTTAGCATAGAAACCAGAATACACTCACACGGCTACGAGATTTGTTGTGCTGGAGAAGGGTACTGCATAACATCAAGAGAGGGTCCGAGTTTACTGTGTCTGGATTCCATTCGGAGGACCGACGAGCGAAATGTGTCGATTGTTGGCCAACAACTATAAAACGCTTCATCTACGAGTATAATGTAATTGTAGCTATACTCACATTGTATCAGATCAATGCTGTAGCCTTGATAGAAAACAACATCCACATAAGTTTGTATGTTATTGAGAACCGTTTGGAAAACTGTTTGATCTGCGTCGACATTGCGGCTCAAAATATCCCGAAGAAGAAGTTCCCGTAGGGTTTGCGGCGCCATAGGATTGCTCTTCGCGTTTGCATCAACTACTTGCTTGATAACAAGGAAAAATTCCGGATTGAGTGATCGCTGCATAGATAATTTATTTCCTTTGATAAAGAAGTGAGATTTGTAATCTTCTTACCTTGAGGAGGTTGGCGAATAGCCCATTGTGAGCATATCTAAGAGGATATGACTCAGTGCCTGTCGAGCGCAGAGCAACATTCTACATACTTCATCAGAGTCGTGTCGAGAAAGGCCTTGGCTTGAGCGACCAGCGCATCTTGGCCATGCTGATGCTGTGAAGCCACTAAATTTGCGACGGATTCAAATGCCACGCTGGAATAGAGTGATCAGTGACAACAAAATGGTGTACAATATTGAAACCTACTAAACAAAGGAACCCATGATAGTGGACCACCTCTTCACATATGCTTGCGTGACAGACAATGAAAGTTGGCGTAAATCATAGCTGACGTCGGTAGTCAGAACCTCCAAAGCTCGTAAAACCGCACGACGCAAAATATGTTGGAGATGCCTCAAGGGTTTGCTATCGAAGTCATGTTTGTAGATAATCACACACAGCGTTTCCAACATATTCTTGAAAATCAGCACCGGCAGAGATATCAGGTCTTTGACAGTACAGAACATGACAAGGAACGCATCGACAAGGGCCGAACCGACGAGCATGGCCACTGGCCTATCATCAGTCTCCATCGCCCCAGCCATGGTTGAAGGAGCCAGGTCCACGGTATGCGGCGAATCCATTACTGACAAAAGCTGGTTAACACACGGAAATGCTACGTTGGGTATCTCGGTTATTTCGCCAAATTGTACTTGAAAAGATTGACCATGTCGTGCTGGCACGACTGAGATATCACGAAAGCCAAGGACTTCGACAAGGTGGTTCTTGACTTTGAGAAGCATGAAGCTGTCAATGCCAATGCCATCAGCAATCATTTGCATACTGAGTAGAACTATTGATGCCTTGCGCCATCAATGTTGTCAGTCAGGCCAATACTCGTGAAAGCAATACACATACGCGAAGTGTAGCTAGATCCGGGTCACTGAGGACGGATGTCAACCCATATAACGACTGCGGAATGAATAGTTGTAGTAGAAATTAGAAATTTGCGTCGTTCGGTATTGTCTCACCATATGTGCAGCCGCAGGATCATGCTTATTATGTTCATCTTCCAAGATTGCCTCAACAATGGTATTCCAAGAAAGAACTTCAAAAGATTGAGCATCGCGTCAATGAAGAACAATGGCCAGATATCTAACGTTCACTTTACCTTTCCAGGAGGGAAAATAGGGACGAAGTTGTATCAAGAATGTAACTAACTTGATGCGCTCAATAATTGGAGTCTTTGTAAGTGATTCGTTCCAGCAAGCCGAGATAGCTTCGAAATGAGCTGGCAACAAACTTGCGGAGAGCGCGTGAACAGCAAGGCGTAATTCTTCCTGGTACAACGAGTATCAGTTGGTGAGGAGACGCTATAAGTATGATGCCTGACTTTTTCATCCGCCCACAGGGCGGTAAAAAAGTAGTAGAATATATCAGTCACACTGGACTGCCATTGTCGATCCTCTATGTTGAAAAAAGGATTGGTGACGTCGAGTATAATTCGAAATAGGCGAGTTACTGCAAGATACCTAAGCAATGACCGTCAGTCGTAAGAGTTACTCAATCTGTCAGATTATACAAGTACCGTCTTTCCCAGTTACTAGTTGGGAAGAAACAAGTCTCTAAGGTGTTCCGGAAAGGCTCAAAATCGACCACTAGTATCCTCAAGAGAAAATGTGGTCTTAGATTTGACAGCTCAGGATTTTGCACATCGTATATTTGCCAAGCACTTCAAATTGCTTCAGAGTGTAGCCTAGCCGGAAGTTTATTTCGACGCACCAGTGAGCAAGGAGCCTCCCGTTGCGTAGAATAAAATTATCCACTTCATATGCTTCAAGATAGGGTGAATCCATCAGAAATAGATATAAGAACTGCGACACAAGGCATAAAATGTTCTCTATGTTGGTGGCCATGTAATTGTTAAAGACATCCATCAGTCGAGGATCAACAATCATTGGATCAACAACAATTGAGTTGCGGACATTAAGTTTTCGCCTGTGATATTCGTTAGCACAGGAAAATTGAAGATACTATAGGGACATGCCGAGATGGGAGACCCTTTATATCTTCTTCCCTGACCATCTTAAGCTCAGTAAGTTTGGCTCTGTCACAGCCATAAAGAAGCAAGCAAGTTGCAAGAGATATTCGAATAAAGGAAATACTACAAACAGGTTAGCGACCTAATATTTGAACAACGTCGAACCTCACCAGTCATCATTGGAACCACTACTCAAAATTTTCATTATTTGGGGTAGCAGCCTTGCATGTAGATCAGACAGCAACGTCTGAAGTTCCTGTCGATCCCTGGATTTGAGCCACGTTGATGCCATGATAGCTTTTGCCAGCAGAAGAGCTTCGGTCAGAGAACTTTCGCATTTGGTACCTAGAATTGAAAATGTTTTGAAGATTGCCAATGGTATCTCAACACCTGAACAAGCGAAGAGACAGAGCCATCGCAGACTACGGTTGAGTCCGCATTTGCCTTCCGCTGCAATACGAGTAACCACACGCCATGGGTTTGTAGGTCGTTGGTCGGTGAAATCGTTAGCCTGCTCTGAGCCTATAAAGTAGGTATCAGAAGCTTCTATCTCGCGAGGAAATAACCTGAACAATGAGGGCATATTCTGCTCTAAGATTAGACTAAGAATGAAAACGTTAAAAAATACTCGCCTTTTCGTACAGCCCTTCAGTGCTCACGGCGTCCAACCAATGAAGTAGTAAGTCATCAAAAACGGTGAAAATAACTGAAAAGTGTGTCAAGCGCGAAATACGCCGAATAATATTGTCTAGATCGTTGAATGAACGGTTCTACGTGGATAATTCAGCCTCGTAAAAGGGTAAAGTTAGAACTTTATCGAGTACCTTAGCCTCTGCACCTTGTGCCCTGCCAGCCGGGAAAAGGACATCATGTACGGAACTAACATCATAGAGTAACTCAGCGTAAATAGTAGTATCCAAGTCGTGCAGAGCTAGGAGCCAAGGCTTCACGTAGCGGGTCAGGAGTGCACGTCTAGTGGCGAGATAGTCACCGCCATTGTTCGCAGAACCGGAGGGGGCTGGCCGTGAGCTCTCGGGCGACGGCCATGGAACAGGATCTTGGGATGATCGGACGCCGGGTAGATTTTTCTGTTTCGCTAAGTAATCTCGTAGGACGATGGCCAAATGATCATCCTAGATGAGCGTTTCTCAGATCTCAAGTTGGAACAATTGCGAAGCTTCCTACCTCTGCAAGCACCCAGCAGAGCACACTCTGAGAAAGTCTTCGCAACGCATAATCTGAGGAGAGCCCGTTAGGACACAGTCTCCGTGATAGAAGTAGGAAGCCGATCTCATTAACAGACAGGTCAACATCATGTAGACATGCCTCTATTGCAGACACTAGAGTCTCCACGGTTGGCGACAGGTCAAGGCCTAATGGGAGAGGGAAAGCGCAATAGATATCTGGTATTTTATCGTGATCAAAAAGGATAGGATTTAGGTCTATTCGCTGAAATAGACCAAGGTGGTGTAAGCGTGAAAGGAGTAGTTTGGCAAGGCTGTCAGAGTGGACATTGAAGCAATAACCAAGGGCATCGCGCATGTGAGAAAGCGCAACGGCTTCAAAGGGCAATGTGGATGTTTCGGATGGAGAAGCTAACATGCGCTCTGGATGGGATACGCTGAGAAGGTCGGATGATGAACCATTCGGGATCCTTTCCCTTGCATAGGGTGATTTGACAATAGAAAGAATATACGCAAGATTTGACCAATCAAACATCATCAAATGCTTTGAGCGCAGTAGGCGATTCTCCTCCATGTAATCATCCATCGCGTCGGAGCATGGCAGATTCCCTGAGGATAGGAGGTCCACACACCATAAAATGACTTGATGAAGCTCGAAATCCACTTCGCGGTGTTTTGCTACATCTATCCCGCCCACCACGATGGAACCTGAAGTCATTCCGTTTTTAAGTATTTCCAGCTCACTCCACATAGTTGAATGTATTATTGAAACCTCTTCGAAGCTTCTCGTTGCAAGATCCTGATGGGATATGCTGAAGATGTCATGGTAAAAATTGATACAAGAGCGACGCAAGTCATCCCATTCAATATCCACACAGCTGGAATCAGGGATGGCAGTAGAGCAAGGAAGTAAGTCCGAAGCAGAGGCATCAGATAGGCAGGTTGGATGAATGAATGACATGCATGATACACAGTTGTGCCCCTGGCCGATGCCGCCCCAAAGTGGCATATGGCAAACGACACAAAGGCATAAAGTGTGTATGTTGACAGGCCTAAATTGATGGCGTTGGCGCTGCAACAATGCAACCGACAACCCCTGTCGCCCAATTGAGTTCTCGGAAAAGCGATACATGGCGACACGCTGGATGTTTAAATTTGAAGCCAGAGAATATCGAAGCTGACAGTTATCCTCTGCATGGTTGTAACAGTCGCAGTGAACGACACACAAGCAGAGTGGGCATAAAAGACCAGACGTGTACACAGGACGAAGGCAAGATTGACAATCGTACTGGGAGGTACCACGTCTGCTGGGTTGAGAGGGAAAGCTCCACGGTATAAAGTGATGCAGATCGCAGGTATCGGTGGAGTGGGTCGGATACAAACACTCCCTCAAAAGATGAGCTTCTGAAAGAGGTCGACTGATTGTGATGTGGCCCAAGGCTTTTGGCCAAGCGGCAGATAAAATACTGAGGGCAGTGCGCCGAGGCAAAGAGCTATGATATCCTACAATCTGAAGTAAGTCGGAGTATGCATCAATTTTCCTTTCTACTATCAAGCGTAGCAGTCGGACAAAGTAGTGGCGCACATCAGTATGAGTGCCGGAATGTAGTTCAAGATCAACACATTCTAAGATAGTTGCAAGCAATGGCGCGATCAAACTAGATAGCAAGTACACCGTTAGTGAGTGGTGGGGTGCAATCGAAGACCGTAATTTCATTGTATTATCCGGTGAAGATGACCATGGACTCCAAGGTGAATGATCAGCAGCTGAGTATGAGGTCTCTTGGACCGAATCAATGTGTATTGCAACGATAGGGGAGCCTGGGTTGATCAATGACTCTGTGGCTTTTTATCATTTCGGAAAGGGTATGGATCATTGTTTAACTTACTTTCCCAGCCGTCCACGCTGGTTAAAATATAATCCGTGCCTTGTATCTGCTCGAGGCCATTTAAAACGCTCTCAATCACAGAAGTCTCGAAGAAGGCTAATAAACGACCATGCATTTCGGGTCTAAATGTAACAAACGCCGGCATCATAGCGAACCCAATCTTTGAGATGATGATGGGGTCTTGACGGTGCAGGTGGAGAAGAAAACGAGCTACATCTACTACCAACGCTTGCAGCGCGTTTGGTGGGCGGGAAGGTCTTGGCGATGCAACCTGGTATCGACAATCCTCAGCAACGACAGATGCGAGCACGGAAATGCACGACGAAAGCAAATTAGTTGCATGCGGCTGTCTTTTTTCAGATGCGGATGGAGAGCTAGAACGATCCCTCCAAGCGGGTTGAAGACTGGCCCGTGATCGACGAAAAGGGGAGATCCCATGCCGTCCACCAGCTTCATTATCACTACTCTCATCCACAGGGCTATAGACCATTGATTATTTGAGTCCAAACACTGGATAGAAAGTCACGCACTTATCAAAAAGGTGCCAAGCCTGGTCTACGGACATGATCAGCAGGTCTTTTAGTTGTAGCATGAGGTTATAGGTCTCGTCTGTCGAGAATCCACGTTCTCTGTCATCGTCAGAGTCATCTTCTCCCGAAGTGAGATGTGGCTGTAATTTGGTTTCCTGTTTCTGTTTCCTTAGTTTGACGGCACCCTTGACAGTTTCTAAGAACGCCCCAAGGTCCTCTGATACTTGGTCTTCTGGGGTGTCAAAAGCGTCGAAGACGGACGGTGGCAAAGTTCTGCGATCGAGTTGGTCCAAGACATGAGCGAGGAGCTTACGGGATTCAGTTTGTGCCCTATTAGTGGACTTGGAGCCATGAGAGGGTTTCGTTTTAACTGCATTTGGAGAGATGGGTGTTCGAGGGGAAATAGAGATATGGAACGCTGGATTGTCATGATTTGTGGGTGAATCGATGGTAAAGTCAATGTTCGGATTGGTATTAATGGCAGGAATGCGGGGAGGTGGAGTCGAGGGAATCATTGTTGTGGCGAGACCTAAGAGATTTGAATATACATAAATACTAATTAATAGCCACCTTGATAAAATTCAATGCAGTTTATTTATAACAACTCTCAACCACACATGCCTCCTAAGAGGAAAACTAGTAAACGGCTTCAGCAGACCACTCTCCTTGAGCCGCCCAAAGCCTCTGCTCGACCTTCTTCATCTAGCCATCCTCCCCAAGCGCGAGCTAAGCGGAAACGAAATGCGATTCTCCCAGAACCTGCTTCTGACGACGACGACGAGAATACTGGCCTGAGCTCAATTCGATTCGAGCCCAAGACGAGAAGCGACTCAGGCGAGAATGTGGTCACTTCTATACGTAACAAACGTAAGGTTATTGCTGTCATCGACAGTGACGATTCGTCAAGTCGCGCCAAGCAAGTGGCGTTGCGTCTCAAGAAGGATTCTAATTCAAGACAGTCCGACGAGGAGGATGAAGCACAACAGCCCCGAAGGCGAAAGCTACGCAAAAAACGCCATGTTGCTCTCACTTCATCTGATGAAGATCTCACTGAAGAGGTTGAGAAAGAACGTTTGTTCTTTCTGGATGTTCTATACCGATATTTCACTGAACATGCTGACATTCTAGGCATACTCACTAGCCGGTTGCGCAGCCGTAACAGGATGACTGCTTTTCAGAAGAACCTCGAAAAACTAAAGAGTGCGAAACTTTGGCTTACGTTGCATATTTCAACTCACCTGATTGGCAGGGCGAAAACAGGGCAAGCCTTTGGAGTCTTCGCCGTCATCTGATGACGAAGACGAGGGTGAAGTAGGCAGAAAAGATAGCCCTTTCAAAGGTGCTGGGCCGAGCAGTGAATTCGACAGTTTGTTCGATGAGGATTCAGATGTCAGCCACTCCTCCGATTTCATTGTAGAAGATGATAACTCTGCCGTCGCTGCTCTGCCGATGGCATTCAGTATGGAAGCTCACCAGGATCTCGATCACCAGTTCAAAAAGATCTTCCAATTTTTTGTCCACATCGCGGTGCGTCCCGCAAAAGAAAGGCACTATTTCATGAAGGAGCAGCTACAAAGTTCGATTTTCAGTGTTCTTCTTCGGTATATCCTTTTTCATTATCACTGTCGACAGAGGAAGAATATTTTTCAGTGCCACTTCAGATGGTACGGCGCAAAATATCCGGTCTACGGGACTCGCTGGTCGCATCATCAGTGTGGCGTCCAGACTTCAAGAACCCATTGGGAGCCTACCCTGAATTTGACTTAATTCCCCTTGACTTTGCGATCCCGTCGTGCGATGCGTGCCACCTTGGAGGCCGAATGTCAACTCTTACCGGTCGACTTAGTGGCCTGCCATACGACCGGTGGGGTTTCGAAATCAAAGTTTGTTCCTAATCTATGACGACCACTACCGCTGTTAGATAACTGAGTACAATTCTAGGATAAAAGAGGGTCCAGAAGCTCTGAGGATGGTAGCGGTGAAAATTCCGATTCTGAAGGCGAACCTACAACTGTGGAATTTCACCTGGGTCGGTTTTGCGCAGAACGCACAAGAGTATATCATGAGTTCACGCATTGGGAGGTTTGTATGACCGTTACATATATGAAGATAAACTAACGAGTTTCCCTACAGTATGCACTATTCAAATGTATACGCGACGAAGTGGACGAGCTACACGAGGAGCACCAGTCCGATGGATTCTTTCGAATTGCGTATGCTGGGGGATTGCGACCACCCGACGACCTGGACGATGCAGATGGAATATGCGATTGGCTTGACCAGAGGCGGGTTATTTACATGCAGTGGACCAAACTGAAGGATATGATGGAAGCAGCACGACATCTTGAGCTAAAACTAAAGAAAGGGGGCGATGAAGACTAGTTATATTACATACATTAAATAATTGTTTTTATTTGATGGTTTCACCAAATAATTCCTCTGAGTCTGAGGTTGTTCAGCTCCCAACACCCATTAGTTGAACACGCCCAAATGGCATATCCTCACTACACAACACCAGGAACTCAACCACCGACCTCAACGACATATCCATACGGTGCATATCACGCAACCCCTCATAGTGCTTATACTCAAACAGCAGGGGCCTATTCATACCAACCTGGGCCTTATCAGCCTGGCGTCACTGGCTATGGCTGGTCTTATCCATACACTTACATGCCTCATCCTACCCAACCGACACATACATCGACTACGGTGACACAAATCGCCGCTCCGGTCACTTCCACTGCTCCAGTAACCCCTACCGTGGCCCAGCCTCTAACAAGGACAACGACATTCACATCCTACACGCCGTCCTACATGAGAGATAGTGTTGCAGTGACTTCAACAGGTGGTGTGACAGGTCGGGGTACTCGCAAGCAAGCCTCATTCAAAGGCTTGTTTACAAAAGAACGTGAGGCTCAACATGTACATATCAGTGCACGATGTTTAGCTAATCATAATCCATGCTAGTGAAAAGTATAATGTACGGATTCGGCGATGATCGCAATCCGGCTAATGATACTGTAAATGTAATGGAAGAGATGCTCGTCGAGTATATAACAGATGTTGTACGGCAGCTTTATTTCGTACACGTAGCCAGATGCTTACAACCATCGCAGTGCCAGACGGCCGGTGCTTCATCGAGGAAGGCTCGGTTATCCATAGAAGACTTACGAAGAGCACTCTCACGACCAGCGGATGCAAAGAAGTTGGCTCGTATGGAGGAACTCTTGTTCATGCAAGAGGATATCAAGAGAGCCCGCGCACAGTTTGATGAAAGTACAAATCCGACTGAATTCTAGGAACAGGTGATGCAGTCATACTCTCTTTATGTGTACGTGGTCCAGGTTCAGACCTTCCATGTTCCATAGTTGACATTGGTTATATTTCAAGACACCTAATTCACCGAGATTGCGGCTCCTCACAAGTCCTCGAAATCCGGCGAAGCGACTTCTTTCTCGACTATTATGACGTTCCCTGTCACGGAGGATTCGAAGTTATGGTCATGGTGATTGCCATCTGTGCGTGACAGACCTGGTTCCCCGAAAACGAGGCAACCCGAAGTCAACTTGTGATAGTTCCATTCGCTCACGTCAGAGTTAAACTTTGACATGTGAGTCGGGGCACCACTTCCAGTAGCTCAGCCGTATGCAGGTAGTCTCTGCGTGAAATCTCATCATTCTTCCATGGTCTCATCTGGCTGTTCATCTTCCTCAGGTTGATCACCCTGTTGTGCTTTACGCGCTTGGACACCTGGGGAAGAGAATTCTCAGTGTAAGTGCTTGAGAAAAAAATATTATATTACGTACCGCCGCTCTGAGCAAGTGGCTTCAGATTTTGCTTTAGCCATTCTTCGGATTCCCAAACTTGAAAGAAATAACGATGATCAGTGGCAAAGCCAATGTGAGTTGGACTTAACATACCAGCTCTGTTCCCACCAAGCTGAAGGGGTGTCTTCATGGGTCTTGCCAAGTTTACCTTGATGACTTTTCCACTCAACTCGTTCAGATCCATGTTGTCGATAGCATCTTGTGCATCGGCCGAGGAACTGTATGTGACGAAAGCAAATCCACGATGTTTGGCTTCTGGAAGGGTGTGAGACACGGCACTACAAATCGAGTACGCTATGGATACCATTTTGTTGATTGGGGTTTGTGGCAGCGGATGGCAACTGAACTTCGATTATATCGCCTGTAGGACCGATTAAGGAGCTGTATTCGGGGAGCAGCAAGTGACCTTACCAAAGGGTGAAAAACTCTCGTAAATGATGGCCTCATCGACATTCTCGCCAATGCCGCCGACGAAGACGGTCTTTTTCGATTTGGTGCCTTCTTCCATGGGGGTGGCTTGGGGGTACAAAGGAAGGAGGTAGGTTCGCACGATGAGCGGACTGATTGTGTAGAGCGAGCACGTGTAACGTGGGGAAGACTGACATGTCCCAAACGGGTATTCTTCCTCTCACCTCCAACCGCAACATACAGCGCTGTGATCGCCCTCTATCAACACAACCGGTCAATTACTCCGTCACCTGCTTCTTACCGGTCATCCATGTGCCCATATCTCATCTCTACAGTCTGCTCACCCGTCGGCGCTTCGTAGTATCTATGCAATCGGTGGCTCAGATCTGCGAGCCCAACTCCTTGTCCGTCTTGTCCATTTCAATTAGCCTGGGAAGCAATGTCCCAATTTCTACTCTTGTTCCATACACATCTTACTTTATCAGGAACATCCTTTCGTTACTACTCCGCCGAGTCCATCTTGAGGCTAATGATCCCCAACTCGAAATAATCGGAAACATTTTTGATATCTGCTGTGTCTTCTCCTGACAGTCATGCCATACATGGTTTCCTTTAATACTTAAGCTGCCGTTACTTTCCATTTACCCTGCCTAGTAACCCTTCTGCCCTAATTCCTCTGCCCCTCGTTATCTCCTGTACATATTGTTCTGTACGCTTACGTTGGTTGACATCCCATGCATAGCATTTGGTCAAACTACGAACCCCAGCCAGCATCCCCATCGTCCTCGGACTCTTCGTTTGATGAGGACGAGGTCAATCGTCGTATAACACCACACTGGCCAAGTTATAGAAACATCATGAAACTCCGAGGATTTCGGCTAGAGACCGTTCAGGATGTTAAAGAGTTCTATAGGCAGAATCACACCGCAACCCCCATCGTGTCACATCCTGGGTATTTGCGCGTTTGTGAAAGCCAAGATGACGATGCTCTCTGTCCCGATGCAGGTTTGGTAAATCATCACTTCGCATAGTTGTGGTTGACTGCTGAGGCCTTGTTGACAGCAAGACAACTTATTCCGCGGGTTCCGTATCTACGATGGAAAAAGAGTTATGGTCAAGGCGGTCCATGTCTACAGCCGCGAATACGAAATTATTCGTTTACTCTCGACTCCACCACTGCGAGATAATCCAATGAATCACACCATACGTCAGTGCCTACATTGTCCCACCGAAAAGCCAATTATGGTAACCTGTCGTTGCAGCCGTATTAGCTTTCATCCGAATGACAGACGACGATATTGTGTTCATTGTGATGGAAGAATGGTCTTCCCAGCTCATCACTGATGCACCTTGTTGTCTAAAGCTTTTCCTAGCCGCCCTTCGACAATGTATCGAGGTATCTAAGTGTTCATTTTTTTTTATCACGTTGAAGATTTGATAGGTATTTACAGCATGCAGCATTCATGCACAGACATCACATAGCACATCTCGACATCTCTCTCCGCAATCTATTGACCGATGACAACGGCCGCTACGCTTACATCGACTTCGAGCTGAGCAGACGGTATGCTGGGACATGCAGCCCTGTTATATGTTATTATCGTGGCACGGAAGTGCCACCTGAGTGTGAACGTGGCGAGCTTGCTGATCCATATAAAGTTGATGTGTGGGCTTTGGCGGTCCTTATGTTGCGTGCGTGTAAGGTAAAGCTTGTCTTGTCCTTCAATTTCAACATATGAGCTGATATTACATCCCGTAGTTGTCTGGGTATCACATACCCGAACTCATGCAGGTGATCAAGCCCATGCTTTATGAGGCTCCTCATCGGCGCCCATCAGTTCGGGATGTCCTACAGGCATTCGATTCAATGGTTTCAATGATTGGGGATTATCGTCTACGTTCAACCTGCCCAAGCTCTCACTGATCGTAACCGAAACAGCCTTTCCTTGGTAGACCATGAGTTTATAACTTAAAGTGCGCACCAGACATCCATGAGTAGTTATTATCACGCGTCTACAGAGAACTTCTATTGTACGCTAATGAAATGAATAATAAACATGTTCATATCGTACATAATATTATTTAGGTGTCAAATCCTGACTGGGTTCTTCGAGCCGTTGTCGCTTTCGCTGCAAATATCGCTCACGAGCACTTTGCACATCAACCTCGTTGTTGCGCCGCGAAACAGTCTTCTGCACTGCCTCCTCTTCCGCCAACTGTTTCTCCCTTGCAAGTCTGTCGGTTTCCAACTCCATTTGTTGTCGGATCTCTCTAGCTCTACGCTCGTTGATCTCACGGCGACTGGCAGCAGCACCGACAGCCCGATGTGGCTGACCTGCTTCGGCTCCGAGAGAACTTTGGGTACTCGACAGGGCCATCCCGAGTCGCCGGGTATTAGGAGCCGCGAGATTTAGCCCTGCGGTCAAGAGATCACGCTTGTCCACAATTTGGTTGTCATCATTCAATTCTACTTCTTTGCCTTGCTCTCGCGCGATCCTCGCAAGGTCGAGATCAGACATCTTTGTATGGTCAGGAGGTTTCACGATTGTCAGATTGAGTATGGGACCCTGTGGTCCTATAATACGCGTTTTCTGAGTGGCGGCTACAGTTGCTTCATGATTCTGCTCGGACTCTTCCAACATCTTGCGATAAAAGTGTGTCATGCCTGTAGACTTAGCGCCTTCCTTTTTCCGCAATTCTGTGGGATTCACTAGTTCTTATGAGGTGATAGGCGCGAATGAGATGCACACCTTCTCTCTTCTTCTCCTCCTCCTCTGCCTTTCGAACTTCGGCCATTTGATCTTTGTACGCCTGTGTCACAAACACTTCCTTATCCTTGAACTCATCTCCTTCGGCTTCCCTTTCCAATTGCATCATCTTCTCCTCCGCCCGCAAATAGTCCAATTTTCTAGTGCTGGCGGAAGCCAGGAGACCATGGATGTATTTCGGCTGAAGGAGTGGTCGGTAATTGATACTGCACCAGTATTGATACGTGTACTCGCCTTCCGTTCCAGAGCATCCTGGTCTTTAGCCTCTTTTTGGCGCATTTTAGCCTCCTGCATGCGATCCCAAACCTCATCGTACTCATAAACGGTTGCATCTACTTTTTTCTCGGCCTCCATGCGTTTCCTCGCCGCTCTCGAGGTCTCCACATTTTGGGCTAGAAGTTTCTTGTTTGCAGGAGTATTCCTATCAAATGCGCCAGAGGTTGGCGCAGCATCGACAGCTTCATCGTCGCCTAAGGCAAACACAGCTGGACGTTTCAGAGACGGGGGAACTGCTTCGGCCTGCTTTGGTTTGCTGAGTGAGAATGAGAGTTTCATGAACGAAGCATGATTGTGCAACGCAGGCACCTGTCGGAGTTTGAAAATAGCATCAGTGAACTCCAAGTTGAAGTTGAATAAGATCTTTGGTAAACCCATGGCTCAACAAGGTTTTGACCGGAGGCGTATAAATGGACCAGAAGAGAGTCATTCACCTATCTTCGACGCGGGCTCAGGAGAGGTTCGCGGGGTCAGCGTCCAATCCAGGAAAACACGACAAGCCCATGACATTCGACCAATTTGTGTGTTGGAATCGCGTAGTGCAGCTCTGCGTCTATCTGACCTCCATGCAGTCTTACAGCCGAGTCTGATAGATCAAGCAAATGGATCGGCTTATATCGAGACTGAGCGAACCAAGATTGCTTGCGCTGTGTTTGTGTGTCTACTCTTTTTGCACATACATCTTATACATCATTCCTCTCATATCTTGTGTAGTTACGGCCCAAGGCAATCAAAGAACACTGCCTATAACGAAAAAGGAAAACTTAACGTAGAGGTCAAATTCACACCCTTCTCATGTGAACGTCGTAGAGCACCAATACGTGTATGGTTACTTGACTTGGGACACAAAACATTCACGTTTAATCTACCATCCAGGACGCGGAAGATAGATCACTGGCGGTGGCCATACACCAAGCTATTCTACCGTCAGTACGATTGGAACTATTGCCTAAATCAACAATCGACATATTTATCACAATAATCGAGGCTGACGGGATCGAGGGATGCATGACATCTGGAATTGTAGCAGCCAGTACAGCTCTTGCTGATGCGGGGGTTGAGATGATTGGCCTCGTAATATCCTGTGCTGCAGTACGTCCCGTCCAAATATCATATTGTTTTTTCCCTGGACCTTCGCCTTGTGTCCAGTCTGTCGTCAGCCAGGGGACATGGTTGGATCCTACTAAAGAGGAAGCTCAGCTAGCAAAAGGTACATTGGTTTTGTCCTGTATGCCTGCGTTGGACACTGTCACCAGCGTTTGGCAATCTGGTCAATTGACTTCTGAAGAGGTCTTTGAAGTGCGTCGCCTATGCTATTCTTGTCAATTATAACTGATTTTGTCAAAGTGCATAGATATATGTCAAGGGCGGTGCACAGACATCCATTCTGTTGTAGCACAAGCGTTACTAGAGACTGCCTAGGGTCCCGCAGCCTGCTGCAACATGTGCCGGGTACTATAATCATCATGTAAAAGTACACTACTTCAAGTCTAGTCTTTTACAGACAGACCTATCAGCCGTTCCTCCCAAATATTATGATACGCAGGATAAGACACTGGAATTACTTTCTTTCCAGCCATCATCTGCCTCGAACGGCGATGTGGCTTTCTTCAACTTGTGTCTGAATATTAATTGCGCGACGCGTTTGAAGTGCGTTCTACACGTGACATGCAGCCTAACACTAGCATCTAATTAATTATAGAGGCTTGGACTGTACCGTCATCAAGGTCCTCCTTTCCATAACTACAAACGGCCTCGACCCCGCAAGCCACCGCTATTTCTAGAATAATAACTTTACCAGACGCATGTCCATGACGTTCACTAGAGACGACTATGTCACCCTAAAGTCCCCAATAGACGAAACATACCCTGCATCCTCACCGATCATAAATCGACATTCTCACGAATCAGATGAAGGTTCATTACGAGCACTTGAAATGTCTGAAGGGCCGTCTGCACTTCCCGCCAGATCTGGCAGGTACGTCGTGCTCTACGGTGGCCGTTCCTGTATTTATCGCATGATATAGAATCCGTTCCTACTCTGGTTCTGGCTTTGATTTTCAACATGACTTGGTAAGCCATTCAAAAACAATGTATCCGAGCGCACATAGCTGATGGCCGTTAAGCTACCTTTGAGTACCAGCCTTACTGACCCTGACTCCATTCCAGGAGCAGGCAGTGAAAAAAGTGTGGGCCTTATCAATGGTGAACGTGAAATGAAACATATGCAGAAGTCATAGCTGATGTACAACAAGGAATCGCACTTATTATCGGCTTACAAGTGTGTTTATAACAACTTTCTGTGGAACATGATCTGAACGTAATTGTCATTTCGACAGATAGGCTCAGGCATTTTGTATGCATACATGTTCGTTCATCTGAGTCGTCACTCATTGCCATCATTTACCAAGCTCGTCCCCTGGAATTGTCGTTGCGAATACAAAAAGTGTTGGCGCAAGTTTGACAGTGTGGCTGCTGTCCGGAATACTTGCATGGACAGGTGCCAGCAGTTTTGCAGAGTTAGGTTCAGCTATTCCACTAAATGGCGGCGCGCAAGCATACCTTTCCTACGCATATGGACCTCTCATATCTTATCTTTTTGCTTGGACTGCAATCATTGCCCTAAAGCCCGGTGATGTATTACCTTTTCCTCTCAGATGCTATTATCTCATATCCTACCAGGCGGTAATGCTGTGGTCAGTCTAATATTCGCCGAGTATATCAACCGTTTATTCTGGAGCAATTCCCGCGATGAGGTATCGCTGGATGAAATTCCTCAGTGGGCTATCAAACTCACCGCGATCGGAGCAGTTGTAGTTGTAACTATTGCCTGCGTAGTTTCTCGCAAGTTTGGCTCTCGAGCTGCCGTAGTATTCACTATTTTAAAGGTGGGGTGGACTTGAGTTCGCGCAAACTTCAAGTTTTACCATCTAATTTCTTTGTAAGATTGCCTCTCTAGTGCGGAACACCCATATTTCATATAGCATCTCAAAACCCAGATCATGTTTTTATCTAGATATCCATTACCATCATCGGCCTTGTTCAACTTGCCCGTGGCAAAGCATCAAGTGCGTTTCGACAACCCTTGTTCGATGGTTCCAGTGGTAGCCCTTCTTCATGGTCGCTTGCACTGTATTCAGGATTATGGGCTTTCGACGGTTGGGATCAAGCGAATTATGTTGGGGGTGAGATGACGCATCCCGAGAAGAACATTCCTCGGGCTATTCACTCGAGCATGGCTGTTGTCACGGTAAGCCCTGCACGGGTACAAAGGCGGCATACGATGTTTACATACTTCTAGTTAATGTTCATGCTGGCCAACGTTTCGTACTTCGTTGTTCTCGACACGGTGAGCGTTGATGGATAGACTCGGAGTTGTGCCGATTTCTGAATCAATGATGTCTAAGGTGATAGTGAGCCAAAGCAACACCGTAGCTTTAGACTTTGGCAGAGCTTTGTTTGGTCCAGCCGGGGGCATGGTCTTTGCATTCATGGTTGCCTTTTCCTGTTTTGGCGCTTTGAATGGTATCCGTAGCCCTTAACCTCAGTTAGCAGCCGATCTCATCCATCACAGGTGCATTCTTTACAACATCGCGACTAATCTATGCAGCAGGACGGGAGCGTTTTCTTCCTGCACTTTTTGGCCGGTTACACACATCACGCAAGACTCCGCTAAATGCTGCACTGTTACAGGCTGCAATTACGATTTCTTTTATACTAGTTGGAGGTGGATTTAGATCGTTGATAAATTTCTCCGTCGTAGCTTCCTGGGCATTTTACTTCCTGACTGTGAGTCACCTTCATATCTATCAATGGCACGAGCGTCTTTCTCAATAAGGAGTAGGTGCTTGGATTGATTATTCTCCGTGTGAAGGAACCTATGTTGGAAAGGTTTGTGACTCCCCATGTTATTGCCTTCCTTTCAACGAGCTTCCTAGGCCTTATAAGACATGGATAATAACTCCGATAACCTTTTGCGCGGTATTATGATCTCACATTGGTGACTTGGATGGAAAATTCATGACATCTTCAAAGGTCGCCCTCTTCCTTCTGTGCATGCCCGTCATTGCAGCACCTGTCCAAGCTGTTGCAGTTCTCGGTAATAATGTCAGACATTTCCTCAACTCTACAGACGTTGATAATCAATCAAGGTTTTGTTCTTGCTGGAGTCCCCGTATTTTATCTCACCCGTCGTGGCGAAGATGAACGGCCTTGGATATTTTGTGAGTACTAGGATTCTATAGGCTTCAGCCACAGTTAAATCATATTTATTTAGCATGGTTTATACTGTGTTGGAGTAGGATACGTGGACGTCAACCAAGTGAAGATGGTTGGGAAGCTGTTGCAACAGATGGTGATGAAACGATAGAGATGATGGATGGTCGACCTTCATATAGGTAACCACTGCAGTACGGCTGAGAGTCCATGTTTCAAAATGGTAACCTGTATCCGTAAGACACCATATTTCCCAAGTACTACATACTGGAGATACCAAAAAAGGCTGAGATCGGTGATATCCGTGGGACATGTGTGACTACAATCGCAGTAAGATGACGCGATCGGTTTATAAGAGCTGCTGATTATAAGGCTCAGTCACCATAACGTTACTTTCACCACATTCAGCTATTCAAGCCCTATTCACTCGTGAGTTATATGCATTTTTTATTACAATACCGCTGGACCCAAGTCGTAACTATCAGAAATCGAACATGGCGGTTAGCTACATATAATGGAACGTATTATACTCTAGGCTGATTAGATGACTGCAAGTCCGCAGAACACACTTACAAGTTTGACGTCAAGGTGAGGATGCACTCAAGGAATAACACTCGTGCTCTAACTTATGCCTGCCTGTCATAGATGACTTGCTCTGGATGCTCTGGTGCGGTCACTCGTGTCCTTGACAAAGCCAAAGTAGACGGTGCGTGGATACCCAGCAGCACCACGATCTCCGCACGACTCGTTTATCCGTAGGTGTGACTGATTTTTCTGTCAACTTGGACACGCAAGAAGTAGTTGTCAAAGCCACTCTCCCCTATGATGA
This sequence comes from Myochromella boudieri, assembly GCA_018221655.1. Classification (NCBI taxonomy): domain Eukaryota; kingdom Fungi; phylum Basidiomycota; class Agaricomycetes; order Agaricales; family Lyophyllaceae; genus Myochromella; species Myochromella boudieri. The sequence goes on along the minus strand of JABCKU010008116.1, from coordinate 27,483 downwards.
TGTTCTGGCGAGAATTAAGAAGACTGGCAAGGAGGTACGTCACCACGCTGTAGGCATTATTAATGAATTTACCATTCATTACTCCCTATTACTCCCTAGGTGAGATCTGGAGCCACAGTAGCCTAATGTTTGTTGGCGTGTCTTGTGAGATCGCTTGGACTATATCGTGGTGCACTTACTCGGTGTATAGTATCTTCGTATAAGACTTGTTCCCCTACAAGAAACAACTGAATCGTGGAGTAGCATGATTGCACTACTGCAGTAGCTGCAAACTTGAGTTCTACCATTCGAAGCTGTTTTAGGCGCGGAACAGCACTCGTTCATACTGTGCAAGACATGTGGAATGGACACAGTCGTCGTCTGTAAAGCGTACAAGATTAACAGTGAATCCATTTGGTTGAAGCAGAAAGTCGTAAGTCATAAGTCATAAATTAACCCGCCAAAAAAAGAACAAGCGGGTCCGCCCTAGGTACATGGCAACAATATACGCTAACGGCTACGGGAGACCATTGCCAATGTGAATCATAAGTCCAGATGTGAGACCAGACATTTCAAGTCCCCATCATACTTCAGCTGGGTCTCGTTCTCAAACCTGGTTCCGAAAAAGCATTGGCAGGGGAGTGGGAAGAACGTATACAGTAGTAGCGGCATACCAGTCCGAGCGAGTGAAGCAGGAAGAAATGAGAGTTTATACACTGACCGTTACCTCGAGTTTTTCATACAATCTTCAGTGGCGGTCTTCCCGATTTCTCAACCTCCTTTTATTTTTCATACTGGCCAATAGGCACGGCAATCAAAAACTTAGGTACTAACCGCTCGTAAAAAAAGTGTCAGCGACGTCCAGGTTGACTCAGAAAGTCTGAGTTTTGGAAAGTCCCACAGTTCGTCTGTTCGTCCGTCCGCTCGTTCGTCCTTCCCTCTGTCCTGCTTTCTGCTAAAATATGAAATGCTGAGCTCATATCATCACTCACGATTGTGGAATGTCTATATACTGTATTTTGCATCAGCCTGTATCTTCCTATGATCTCAAAAGATACATTTTTTGGCAACATTTCTCTCGATTCACACAGAATTTGCATATCTCCAACTTATTGTATCAAAACTCTCAGCTTATATACATATTACTATTCAGATAGTGTTTGTCTTGCTAGTTTCCTCTAAAAATGATCTCTGCATGGAACTTAACAAAGCAGAGAGGCATGATTGGGATAAGGTGCTGGCTTAGGCTAACCCGGACTTGGCTTTAAGCTTCAAATCCGGCCAATTTATCTGGGCTGGATTTAATACATGACTATTCTGTAAACGTGATGCTTGATTACATGGATAACAACGGCCTAAGCGTGTAAGAAGACGAAAAAACGACTTCGGAGGATCATTGACAATATTGTGACCCGGTTGTGACAGTGTCAGCCATCACGGCATCTCTCGGCAGTGGACTGGTCTTACTCCAGAATATGCGTTGTATCTGGCATTTTTGCTCATTTGTATCAACATGTTGCAATTATATACTATATGATAGCGTGCTAGGATGCTGCTACGCAAAAAAAGATAGGAAGATTAACCGGAATTGAAAGACGAACGGGCGGACGAACGGAAGGACGGACGGACGGACGAACGAACTTCGGGACTTTCCGTAACCCAGATGTCCTCGGTTGACTGGTCTTGAATACGTCACGCGTCGATTAACTAATCGCTTGATCCGATTGCCGATACAGCTGACTAAGCAATAGTTGCAAGCGGCGGTGTTGTTGGTCGTCGTTGCCGTCATCGTCCAGGGTGCAATAAAGGCTTGCTCGCTGTGTCCCTCTGTAATCCTGGCTCTGAACGTCTCCTCTCAGTCTTTCAACGTTGCTGTAAACGTCTATCAATCACGTAGCGATTCAGAAAGATTCAAGCCACACAACCATTATTGTGTGGTGGTGGTGGCTTGGCTTGGCAGCCTCCAGCTCGTCGTCGGTGCCCTGCTTGTCGTCGTCACGGTAGTGTCTTCTCGTGCCGAAGTCTGATTATCGGGGAATTTACAATCAACGTTGATCGGGTAAAGCGTCTCTTCTGCAACCATGGCTGCAACCACCGTAAATGGCGGATTCTACAACCATGACAACAACTCGCAATCTCCTCCCAAACCCTCATCTCCTGCTTCTCCCAACACATCCCAGTTCACGGCTCAACAAACCTCAAGATCGTTTATCAACCTTAACCCTACCGTACGTGGGCAGAATGCACCCTTCCCTGCGACACCCACTTCAGCCCAGCACACTGTGCTGTTAGAGCCACCTCCAGGCGTCCAATACACCGAATTTATACGGACCTGGTCAGATATTCATGTTGCACGATGGTTAACTGATATAAAATGTGGAAACCATGCCACAACCTTCAAAGCAAACGACATTCGAGGGGATATTCTTTTGGAGTTGGATCAGCAGACGTTGAAAGAAATGGGTGTTTCAAGTATCGGTGACAGACTTCGAATTCTAAACGCTGTCAAAGCACTCCGACTTCGAGCTGCTTCACGACTTGCTACTAGCCCACCTGTAGCAGAACGATCACGGTTAGACTATGGCGGCGACGCCAGAGCGCCACACGACAGAGTTGTTCGAGAGCGCATTGAGACTCCGCCCAATTCACGTCTGGCAAGGAGTGTTCGCCCAGCGCCTCTGCAACTCAGTCATAACGTCAATAGAGGAGATCTCCCTCGTATAGAGCCAGATTCTGCTAACCGGCCAAACCCTAACCATGGTGTACGGCCTCTACCTCACCCCAATCCGACACAAATACTTTCTACACAACTCACTGGTCCACCAGTTGCTACTCCAAGCAGCGCTCATTCTATAATACCTGCTGCTGCGCGATCAAATCTCCCTCCCCTCCCTCCCCCACCAACTGGTAAACCGCCGCCACCGCCCCTGCGTCCAGCTACTCGCCCTCTGAACCAGTCAGGGTTCGGTGGGCGGCGTACGCCCACCCAGACAGATACCGCATCCGCTTATACTACCCAAAACACGTCCCAAAACCGCGACCTTCTTACTCCCTCTTCAGCAAGTAGTTGGGGCGGCTACCACCCACCAACTGACGCGCGGTCTGGAGTTGTTGGAGGTGGAAAAGGCATTCCTCCTCGTTCAACCTCTCCTTTACCGCCCGGAAGGACACGGCCAGCCGCTGCGAACAATTTGTCTCACGCACGAAACACTTCTCTCGGTCTCAACTCACCTATAAGTGGCAACCATAAATTACCTCCGAGACCGTCCACTGGAAACGGGCACCCATATGCAAACGCCCAACTAGCTCCCGCTGCGCCGACTCCATTACAACCCAACCTTTCTCCAATCGCAGAGTCCTTCCTGGCCCAACATAATTCGTCTGGGACACCGTCTCCACCTTCCATGGCTTATATCGTAGGACGAGGGGCATTCAATAGTCCCGGGGCATCTTCACATGGTACTGTACCTCTTGAGACATTGCGACGTAAACTGGTCAAATTCATCCTACCTGATGAAGGCCTGTCTTCCACCATTGATGTTGCCACCTGTGCTGGAGGTGTCGAGGTGTTAGAAAAGGTCTTGAAGAAGCTTGGAAAAGCAGGTTCCAGAAGCACTGATACAGAGATTGGAGAGTATCGCCAAGATGAGGATGGAGGCCTGAGCATTGATGGCTGGGCTGTCTTTCTGGGCTTGGGGCAAGAAGATGGGCCAGGTGGGTGCCCTTACATTTTGTTATTGTATATCATTGAACTTCGTTTCAGGCACTCCGTTAACAGAGGCGGAGTTGATGACAATATGTCATGCTCCACCAGATCATCCATCCCGAGAGCATGGTTTAACTGTTCGCAAGTTACCGCCACGTGCCCGACGGTACGATGATCGTGGCACCACTTCTTCGCCCGCTCCCAAATCTCTCAACACAGGACAGACAAGTAAAAGCACTAAACGCGCGAGTTCTATAAGCATCTTAAGTGGGTTGGGGGTGCGAGATCCGGAGAGGGCTCTGGATCCTCCGTCGCCCACCTCTGGTGCTTTAAGTCCTGCAGCACATCAAGCTGCTAAGCGACCCTCAAAACTACGAAACTTCTTTGGTCAGCGGCCACCAAGCGAACTTATCACAACTCACTTAACAGAGTTCTTCCCAACTATTGAGAAAAAAGTACTAGAGCGCACAGCTAGGAACAGTATGATGATGAGAACGAACTCCATCTATAACAGACGTGATAGTACTATTTCATTTACCCCAACCCCCCACTCGCGGTTCAGTAGCAGCACGCAGGGCTCACAAGGCTCCCAGAACAGAAGATCTATGTCTCCATCTCGTTCCTCTATCTCTTCATTCGTGCCACCCCCCACCGCTAAACCTTTAGCTACGGGCTATTCAGAGGAAAGTTCAAGTGAAGAAATCCCTCGAATGTCATTATCGACGGAGGATGGGCGTTCTGTTGATCTCCATCCTCAAGACACTGATGTTACCAGTCCGACGACAAGCTCGGCGCCACAACTCCTGCCTCCCATCCCATTCCCGTCCGAGTCTTTCTCGGAATCATTTGACAGTATTACTGGTCAACGACAAATGTCGAGAACAATGTCCAACGCTTCAAGACGTATGAGCTACATGACAGAGTTGCGAAGTAAACGCGACCGCTCTGACACCGCGAGCATGATGACTGTCGATGAAATCACGGCAGAGGTGGAAAGTCGTAGGGCCAGCAAGAGTGTTGACCTTGGATCTGATACAGACGAATGGACGCGTGTTGACTCCGACGGGCTAGAAGGCGATACGTTGGACGAGTCACTACCCAAAGAAGTTGCACCCGCAGAAGTGGAAGCAGAGGAAGACGACGTCGAAGCCGAAGCCGAAGCCGAAGCCGAAGCCGATGAGGATGAGGATGAGGATGAGGACGAAGTCCCAGAAGCTGTGACTTCCAAGGGAGGTGTGTGTTGATGATCTTTGAATTTCTCTGTTTGCTCACTCATTCTTAGGAAACAAGTGGATCAAAGGGGCTTTAATTGGGGCCGGATCTTTTGGGAAAGTCTACCTAGGGATGGACGCGTCAAATGGTCTTCTCATGGCTGTGAAGCAGGTGGAGCTTCCAACAGGTTCAGCACCAAATCAAGAACGCAAGAAGAGTATGCTCAGCGCCTTGGAACGGGAGATTGAACTTTTGAAAAATCTTCAACATGCGAACATCGTCCAATATCTCTGCATGTAAACTTTTTCCTTTCCCCAACCCCAAGTTAATTCTGTTCCTAGATTCATCTCTCGATGATGATTATCTGAACATCTTCTTGGAGTACGTACCTGGAGGCTCTGTTACTGCACTACTTCGAAATTATGGCGCTTTTGAGGAGACCCTGGTGAAGAACTTTGTTCGTCAGATCCTGGAAGGTCTCAACTATCTACACGAGCGGGATATCATACATCGGGACATCAAGGGTGCCAATATACTTGTTGATAATAAGGGCGGGATCAAAATCTCAGATTTTGGTATATCCAAGAAAGTGGACGATAGTAAGTGGATTTTCTGATTGATTTATAGGATTTTTCGTCTGACGTTCATTGTAGATCTTCTGACCGGCAACCGCGTAAACCGGCCCTCACTACAGGGCTCAGTCTTTTGGATGGCTCCAGAAGTCGTTAAGCAGAGTGCGCACACAAGAAAAGCTGACATCTGGAGCGTGGGTTGTCTTGTGGTGGAAATGTTGACTGGAGAACACCCTTGGGCACAGTTAACCCAAATGCAAGCTATCTTTAAGGTAAATCTTATCAGTGGTAGAAAAGGGGGTGACTTATGTTGTTCAAAGATTGGATCTTCTGCAAAACCAACTATACCATCTGATATCAGCGCAGATGCACAGGATTTCCTACGCCACACATTTGAGTTAGATCACGAAGCAAGACCTTCCGCGGCCGAACTTTTGCAACATTCTTGGATTTCGAAGAAAACGAAAGGGGTCGTCAAAGCGACCGCTCTGGTCGAGGCGTAGAACAGTTATTTTTGGACTAATATTACGTTGATCATGGATGTATTTTGTTGTACTTGTTATCGATGTTTGTGATTCCTTTTTGCCCTTGACACTCTTGAAATCGAATTACGTATGTGCCAGTGACAGAAATTACGTATCATCGCCCTTAGCCCGCTTTCTTTTTGAACCACCAACAGCCTTTGTTCCAGGTCCCCAGTGGCTGGTTGGATTTTCTTGATATCTAACTAGCTTCATTTTACCGGATGGGGTGACAGAGTCGGGATGTCTCTCGAAGTTTGCTATAAAACTGTGGAATATTACTAGGTAGGTTATGAACGAGGTGAGTAAAATTTATTACCTAGGTTCCTTTCCAAGTAAACGTCGTGCTGGGGAGCTTTCAGTAATATTCTCCATTTTTACGGGGTTAAGTTTGATCCAGGAGCGGAAAATGCTGTGAATCTCTGCACGCATGGCGGTTGTTTTTAAAGAACCTGCACAAGCATGAGAGCGCGAAATCTTGTGGCCAGCGTGAAGAAGTGCAGAGCTGAAAAGAAAGAATGAATCCCAGAATATCTCCAATAATAACATAATTGACGCACGCGATATCCTCGAGCGCTGGAGTAACGCAATGAAAAAAACTTGCAACTTTTGCCGGTGTAAAATAAAATGGGACGTGAAGTTCCTGGAGATAATTTAATGACAGAACGATAAAAGTTATAACACAAAAGATTCACCTCTTTTGCGACAGTTAACATGCCTTTCATACGAACGGCAGTGCCATATTTATCTTGATTAGCCTCCAGGTGTTCTAGCACTTTGGTAATGAAATCCGTATCGTGCAGTGGCCCTGACCACATTGGTCCAGCTATCTAGAAGAAAAGTCATCAATATCAGTCAATACAGTTAAACTGGGAGAGACATACGTGCAAGGCAGAATCACATTCAGGACACTTGTCTGTCACGGCCGGACCGGGTTGGATTTTAAACGAGTAGTTGACATTGCCCGCTGTTGTTGCTTTTTCTACCACCCTGCCCAGGGGTTGCTCGTAAAAGGATTGGCAGCTTGAACAGATGTAATATGCCGAAGTCTTTCTACATAGGCTCCTCAGAAAAGATGTAAACCAAAGGGTTTAAAGATACATACGTCAAAGCCTTTTTCACTTCGAGAGGCGCGGCCTTCACGCGCACAAACAAACGCACGTAGAAGTCGATGGATAAGGATACAAGAGGTTCAATATAACGCCCGTACCTCGACGCAGATGTGGAAATTGTGTGGAGGACAAGCCTAAGTGCCTGTTACTACATCAGGTGGCTGCTAAAATGACCAAATAGAACAGTGCATGAAAAATAAAACGTACCGCTTCATGACAGTATTCTGCTTTTACAGGAACGCCGCCATAATTTGAATAGCTGGGTGAGGGCATCCCGTAAACGACACATGTTTTTTGAGGGATAAAATTGAGCACACCATTTTTCAGGATAGTTTGTTGTGGCCAAGACAGAGAGATCCGTGCAAGTCACACAGAGCAAACCTAACGAAACGTGTAAGAATGCATTCTAATCGACGCCGTGTCTTCGAAGTTCAAACCTCCATCCTTAACGCATTGAACGGCAGCGTCGATGAACGGCGCTGCTGTACCGTATGGATCAAGATCCACAACGTCCACTCGGTTCTTTTCATCCCGATAGGCATACATAAGCGCGCTGTTTAATGAGATTGAATTATGATATTTGTCTCACACGGAAACAGTTACCCACCATGCGTCCCCTTCGTTAATTCGGACTCTCCCAGACGGTAGCTCCTCTGTAGGGCCAAGGTTGTTGATTTTGACATTGCGTTTCATGGCCGCAATGGCAGATGAAGAGAGATCATTGGCGATAATGTGTCTATCAGTGAGTGAGCAATGGCCACCAAGAAATGGCACATCCTGCTGACTTTACGAGGGGGATTTCCTTCGCATAACGAATGGAACGGAGACCAGTGGCGGAAAGAGCTTCGATGAGGACGAATCTATACGGCTAGCCATTGAATTTCGGCGTCAATGAGGATATTAGTAGTAATTTAGGAGTTTTATGAGTACCTCTAGTGACTTGGAAGGGCCAACATCGACATTGGACACTATTGCTGTAGAGTCCGTCGTGATAGTAGTGGGGTCCATAGGAGGCTGCATGCTTTCAGACTCTACTACATTTCACGTTTATGAGTATTTCGGATAAAGGAAGTTTAAGGCCTGATCTACCTTTGCGCTTTTTATTAGCTCCATCGTTCTGTTTCTTACTAGCCTTCTTTTCTTGATTCTGTCTCCATCGTACTTCCTTGGCCTTATTGAGTTCCTCACTCCACACGCGGATACACGCGACGCTGGTATCGCGATTGAATTCCTGTACTGGATTCAAAAACGCTTTGTTTGATTCCAAAAGGATGTGGGAAGTGTTCTCTGTGTGCAGAGTGAAGCCGTCGGGAACAGTAATACTACTGCCCATCGACATTCTTAATCGTCCTATGGTGAAGCGCTGGTTGAAAGGGCAGCGCGGTGGCCTTACTAGAGATATAAGAAACAGCTCGATGTGGTAATTAGATTTTAGCCTCTTGAATAAAAATTAGTACAGTAAAAGATTTTCAAGATCACAGTATGTGACTTACAACGTGTATGGGGGAAAGAAAGTTCTAACGTAGATTTCTCGGTGACGGCTGGTGATGGTGATAGCAGCACAAAACCGTACAATACTTTGTACAGACTTTTCGGAAATTGATGTCCTAATTGATATGTAACTCAGCAGCTGACTTGTCTCGACATTGGCTTGACTTCTAACTTCTTACAATGCTTGGAATTGAAGACTATGGCAGTGGAAGTGACAATGACAATGACAGCGAAATCCCTCGTACACTAGTTGTAAAGTCAGCCAAAAGCTCGTCGTCTTTACCTTCCTCAAAAGCAGCATCCGATCTTGCGCTGCCCCCTCCCAAAGCCAAAAGACCTGCCAAGAAAATCGCCATCGGTCTTCCCACTTTTAAGAGTGGAAGCGAGGATGACTTGGTGGAGGAGCGACCTGCTGCAAAACGGCCCCGACTAGAAGCTGGTGCGGGAAGGTCGACGTTGTTAACAATGTTACCTGCGCCAAAGGACAAAGCATCCCTCACGCCGGCCCCGGACAGGGTCCTTGGAGGAGGCAAGGGGTCGGGACTAGTATTTAACGCCCGTAAATATTCCAAGGACGCTTTTACAAACGATAACGATGATAAAGAGCAAGCGACCTCACAAACTCCTACGGGGGAGCCTGAAGACTCTACTCTGGATACTCCAGCTACCTCCCTTCCCTTCCTTCCAGCCTCGCTGAAGAAGGGACGCATTAACGTCTCCGTCGAAGAGGACAACTCTCAAGTCACGATCCGCCCAACTTCGCGTAGACCATCTACACCCACTGTGGACTTCTTTTCACTCGGTATGTACCTCCTCACGATACTCTACTCAGGAGATCTGAAATATGACTAGGTTCTACGAAACCTTCAACCCGCAAGGTTGCCCCAACATCTTCATCAAATTTAAGCACTGTCCCAGCGCTCTCATCCGCGCCCATCATTCCGACCTTTGAGCCACCAGAGCCATCACAAACAGATGAATACCCTGGCTACTATCAGTTACCCTCTGGCGCATGGGCAGCATATGACCCAGTTTATTACGCCAAATTTATCAAGAAATGGCAGGATGAGTACAATGCTCATGTACGAGCGTTGGAGAAGGGTATGGCCAAGGGTTTCGAGGGGTTGGACACGGCATCAGTGGCGGAGGTCAACGCTATGAAAGAGATGGAGAAGTCGAAGCGGGACATAAAAGAGAGAGAAGAAAGGAAAGCCATCACGCAAGGGGCGAGCGGTGAACCTGCTGTACCTAGAATGACTCTGAACGTAAGTTCATCGATGTTAGAATTCCTTCGCGCTCATTCAGGTCACGCCAGGCGAGCAAAACAAGTGGAATTGCGCGATCACGGCATCAGTTGTCGACCTTATTGAAGGAAGCCTACGAGAACCGGGAGGCTTTGGAGGAGAAGATTGCTCAAGGAAAGCGAAATCGCAAAGAAGCAGGAAATAAGTATGGTGCGTGCAGACTATTACTGTCATAAGGCTTGCGCAATTATAAAACTAATACACCACGGCCAGGTTTTTGATATTTATCACATTAGTATATTTCAAGAAATGACGTGCTCGCCATGATCGAGTATGTCCTCAACGTGAACTTGCTCTGATACACTGGATGTCGACTTGTCCGCACCAATTGCAAATATACACATGCACGTTCAGTCTCTACACTGCTCCTGGCGCGAGGGAGTCTGAGCCGGAATATGCGTGCTTTGGTGTGTCTGTTCACGACAGACCACGAAAGATTTGAGTGAATGTTGCAAGCCTACGTAAAGACATCATACACGTTATAGAAGTTCCACCATTCCCGTCATTCCCACCACACCAGCCTCGTCTACGGCCCACAGCTTCAACGAAGTATTGTCGTTCCAGGCTCCGTGAATGGTGGAAGTACGGTTCACAAATATGGGGTTACGAGCACGATACTCGAATGTCTTGAGTTGTAGACCGGGGTTGTGAAAGATGGCGGTTTCGAGAAGCATCATGGCCGTCAATGGGCCATGAACGAGACGTTCTGGGCAGTGCACTATGTCCATTGCTGTGCTCAAACGAAAACACTCTGCGCTCACCTGGGTAGCCCTCCTGTTTCTGTGTAAAGTCCAAATCAAGGTGGATGGAGTGCGCATTGAACATTAGTGCAGAAAAGCGGAAGAGAGTTGCCAAACTCGGTTTGTATTCGAAAGAAAAATCAGAAGACGTTGGAATGTCTTTGACTGTTCATTTTTCAACATTAACAGCATAAAACAAGTATGGTGGGAAATGCGTACCCTCTCGAATAACCTTCTTGATATTCGCCGTGTCAGAAATATAGACATGGTTACGCTCTTCAATGACAGAAGGCTTCACTCCTCCTTGCACCGTTATGTCGATCCTTTGATTTACAAACACAAGTGCATTCTTCTTAGGATCGTCAAACCCTTTCTTTTCAACACTATCAATTCCCCATGCCGCCGACGCCTTTTGGCCTATCAGCAAAGGGATCTCAGGATCCCAGGTGATCCTCCCTCCAGCCCACATCCTTCGTGTGAATGGTTCAGGAGGGGAGAAGTCAGCGTCTGTTCCATCTTCCCGTAACTGAGACTCCGGCACGCGACTGTGGAAGAAGGCAAGATGGTGGCCATAGCCAAGTGGAGATGCCTCTTTAGGGGGGGAATAGGGCTGGCGAGTGCCATCTCTGGTGGGTAAAGTGACATAGAGGTCGGAAAGGTGTTCAAAGTGAAAAGAGTCGGAGAGTATGAATTCACGGGGTGAAGCTATCCATTTGTTCAACGCCTCAAGGTCTGGTCCGCTTACCGTCGAGTAGAATCGCTGTCTGCAAAGACGTCCAACGCTAGTTCTGAGCATTGTTGTGAGCGTAAGAATACAAGCAAGACTTACCTTTTGCCGTTCTCAGCCGTTATTTTGAGAGTTATGATCAATTCATGATCAATTGATCCATGATCGACATGGGAGTAATCCTCCCAAGTCCTACAATCTAGATCATATTTTGTGACTTGCGCAAGGCACTATTAACTAACTCCGTCAAATACTATTATGCTGTGACTTGATCAGTGATGGACTCTGAGGATATAAAATACGCTCAATGAATGTCTGCATCTGATATGATGGCCCAAGATCTCCCAGGCTTTGGTTTACCACTCAATCATGACAACGACCAACTCTTCCCCAACGCACTCAATGGCAAGGATATGGCCGATGGATGTCTTCAGTAAGTATGCACAGAGATGAGCAGCTCGTCTAATCTGAATGAACTTCAAACAGACTTCCTCTTACGACGCTTAGAGAATTTACCATGTTGAATATTATGAATAGGCTCACTGACAAGCCAAATTGGCACAAGAAGGCAAGCATTCACTGACATTGGCTGCTTTGTCAACTGACCTTTCCCTCACAGGTTTTCGATTCGGCAATTGTTTTGAAATGGAAGGAAGAAATTCTCTCACTGACCAACATGGATGTAACTGAGAAGATGTTTGACTGGTGTACTGCTGAGCTGCAATACAAGGCCAAGATATTCGAACAGACAGGCACAGTTATCGTATTCAATGGGAATGTTGTCAAATCGGATAGCGCCATTCCAGCGTCTGTTAAAGAGGCTCTGAGGGCTGCTGTTGCATCACTCGAACAGGTCCCCCCTAAGGCAAAGGATTGGCATCCTGAATCCGACGAGCAAGTTTTAGACCTTGTCCACCCGTCCCTATTTCCTTTGATGTATGGGCGAACCCGGATTCTCCCTGACAGTATTGTTAACCTCGATGATTGTATTGCGCGGATAGGAGAGGGAGAAACCATTCCTGTACCTCCCGAAAAAGACACTATGCTGGCCAAGCAGTCTTTCTATGCCCAAGGGGATTACAAGAACCCATTCAGCAGGCAGTTCCAATGGCTTCCCTGCAATGTCTCTCTCTCTGGACAAAATGAAATCAAGTTGGTGGCCCAGGTCGTTTTACACCGAGTGCAACTCTGATTTTCCGTCAGAATAACAAGCTACATCAATAACCTTCATCCTCAGAGCAATAAAGAATTATATTCCATCATCGAGAGAATCATTGGGCACACAATTCCTTTGTGGAATGCCACACTGGCCGGATGCAAAGCTTCGCGCGACGACTGGGCACGCATAGACTACAGCGCTTGCGAATATGACCCTGATCCGGAAAACGGACCCACAGAGGACGGGCCTCAACGGGAAGAAGATGAAGACGAAGATAATTTTGATGAACGAAGGCGCCAGTGGATTGTTGCCACTCGCAAAATTGTCCAACCTGAACCAGGGTTTTTTGAACCTCCGACGATCACCGAAAACATAGATCTCTGGACAGACTTCAACAAAGCTGGGATACAGGTGATCGTCAAACTTGCGAATATTCACCTTACTCCCGAAAAGCCAGAGTACAAAGGTGGCTCCTGGCACGTCGAGGGACAATTGGTGAGTCTTTTATATTGCTCCCACAAGTTGGAGCCTGGAGGCTCAAAGTTACATCAGAATGAGCATATATGTGCTTCGGCGATCTACTATTACGACAATCACAACATCACCACAAGCCAGCTTGCATTCCGCCAGCAATCCCATACTGACTTTACTATTGATTACGAGCAGGACGATCACGATTGGCTGCATGAGGTCTTTGGTTGCACACAGTATGGGCCAGCTGTGCAAGCTGTCGGAGCCGTGGACACACCAGAAGATCGTCTTTTAACTTGGCCTAATATCTTGCAGCATCAGGTTCAGTCGTTCAAGCTGGCAGATAATACGAAACCAGGCCACCGTAAGATCCTTGCGCTCTTTCTCGTCGACCCAAATATTCGTGTGATCTCTACTGCCAATGTCCCCTGCCAGCAGCGTGAATGGTGGGCTGACGCCTTGAAGGAAGGAGCAAGCGCAATCTCAGCTCTCCCGGCTGAATTACGGGATCACGTTGTAGCGGGTGTGGATGACTTTCCCATTAGCCTGAAGGAGGCAAAGGAACTGAGGCTTAAGTTGATGGAGGAAAGGAAGAAGTATCAGATTCAACATGGCACCGTGTTCGAAACGCAACACGAGTTTTCACTCTGTGAACACTAAGGGGATATTTCATTTGGTACTATACAATGTAAAATGCGTGGGGAACGATGCGCCTTCAACCTATTAGAAAGACCGGAGTATACGGGGAATGAATGATACATGGAAGGACTACTACTACAGAGCTACTAGCGACGGATCTGCAGGAAGGGCATGAGACAAGATATCATGAGCAAAGATGGTATACTAAACCAGAGTATATGGGATAAACGTAAAATCATAACATTCAAAACAGCAGTGAACAACAAAAGCGAGATTAGCATAAGAGAAAGGGAATGAGCGCAGAGAGAGACCGGGAGGGGAAAGAGACATTCTATGTGACCTCTAACACGGAAGTCTCCAAGACTCGAAACATGGTCGGCTCCTTCGAGTCTTCCTGCCATGAGATAACCTCACGCCAGTTTGCGACGTTCGCCTCCTTCTCGCCCGCATTTTCAAACAGCCCCATTTCGTCATCGGTAAGTCCACGAAAGATAAGGAAGAGACGTGTGAAGACACAAGGGGTGGTTGTGACAGTGATGTCGATGGCAGAAGCAATCTTGGAGGGTGAAAGAAAGCGGTAAGCAATATTTTTGTGCTGTGAAAAGGCACCCATATTGTTACTAGAAAAAGAAAAAAAGTCAACTCTTGATTGACGAGGAAAGGAGAATATGTCGAACTTTATAAAATTGGTTCGTGCATGAAGAGACAGTCCAAGTTGATCGAGAACATCCATCAAGTGCGGAATGAAAACGCGAAAAGTCATGGCGAAGCCGTTTCGAGGAGCGATGTAATCGTTTGGATCCACGAGGCCAGGGTCAGGCCTATCGTACAAGAAATTAGAAGAGAAGGGGGGGGGGAGGAAGTGAAGTAACGCTCACACTGCTTCGTAGTAGAGTGCCGTTGTGACCATCTCTGTCTCAAAGTGTTCTAATGCACCACCAGGGTTAGCACGAAGGAAGTATTTGACTCTATTATCTGCAATTTTCTCGGCTGGCGGCCAGGTAACACCCATCTGCCATAGGGGAGAACACTGGAGGATGACATCACAATATTGTTGAGCGGGTGTAAGGATGCTGAGGTGACATTTAGCGGTGACTGGTTTGGCGGCGACGGCGAGCTTGGTCATGACACGGGAGTCGATTCTGAAGCCGGCTTTATAGTCGTCGTTGGCGGGCAGGCGGGTGCCCGAAAACTCCATGCGATGGTCGTCGCCAGCGTGCACGATGTCGAGTTTTCCCCAGAACATGCCATCAACTAGGGTACCGTCTTCCATGCGAGCCATGTCAAGCTCGTCTGAATTGACGTTCACGTCCAGGGCGACGTGCTGGCCCGGCATCAGTTCGAGGTTGAACGTTGCAGGCATGTCGAGCACGGGGGGTGGTCTTGCAACAAGTGTGAGAGTGAAGACGATCGCGAAGACGGGGAGAATTACTCACGGAGGTGCACTGGACAAAAGGTTAGGTCAAGTCAGGATGAGGAGGGGACAAACGTACGGTGGTTCATTTGGGGGTGGAGGGGCATCACTGACGATCTCGACTCGAAGACCGTGGAGGCTGCCCAGTGCGATTTGGTAGGAATCATCGCTAGTGAGCTGAAAAGGAAGCGGATGAGTGATGATCACGTAGGGGGAGGGGTAGAGGTGGGACGAACGTAGATGAATGGCCCAGCCACAAGCCGCTATGATGAGAATTGGTGGATAAGATTGGGATATAGTTTTTTAAAATTTAAAAAAAAGAACATTACAGCGGCATTGAGGGAAGCAAACTCGACGGGTACGCGTAGAGTGAAAGGGGCATCGGGAGGAGGCTTAGTCCAGTCCCTGGCAGCAGCTTCGAGTTCCTAGAGAAAAGTCAGGAGAGAGAAGAGAAACAGATAAAAGGGCAAGAACGCACAGCGAAGGTAGGAGGAAGCTTGGAGGACGTGAGAGAAGGGAGAAGAAAGAAGAAAGACAGAGACTGACCATGCGAATAGTCTCCATGTCGCCAAAGACCAAGGTCAAGAGACGTTGACGAGCGAGGGCCATTTGGGCTTGACGATCTCGCATATCAACGTCCTTGTTCTTGGGCTTGAATTTTTCCCAGAAGGACGTTGAAGGCAGGCCGGCGTTTGGGGATCTGTAGAAAGGGCGAAAGGGGTTGAGGGTAAGAGGGACTTGAATGGGAAGGGAGGACGGGCCTACGCGGGAGAATGAAGCATCGTTGATAAAAAGTATTACAATTCGCGACTTTTGTGACTGCCTCGATGAAAACACGAGGCAGTTGATGAGATCAAGAATATAATAAGGTGTGAATGAGATAGTGAATACAGTAAAGTGAATACAGTGAGTGAATACAGTTGATACAGTGAGTGAATACAGTTGATACAGTGAGTGAATACAGTTGATACAGTAAAGTGAATACAGTTGATACAGTGAGTGAATACAGTTGATACAGTAAAGTGAATACAGTTGATACAGTAAAGTGAATAAAGTATAGTTGATACAGTGAATACCAAGTGAATACCCAATACTCAATATACTACATTCATACTCAATACACTACACTCAATACACTAACTCATTACATTAACTCATTACATTAACTTGTTACTCAATACACTACACTCATTACATTACATTAACTCGTTACTCAATACACTACACTAACTCATTACATTAACTTGTTACTCAATACACTACACTCATTACATTACATTAACTCGTTACTCAATACACTACACTAACTCATTACATTAACTCAATACACTACACTCATTACATCAACTCATTACACTCCAATGTTACAATACATTCAATACACTCGATACGCTCCAATGTTGCGCATTATACCTCGCCGTATCACTACCAACATCAGCTTGCCTAATCTTTGGGTTCCCGTCCCTGAACCTCCCGTCCAAATCGTATGTCTGGTCCTTCTTTCCTCTCCAAACACTACACTTCCTTTCTTCCAGCCCTACGTCCCTGACTTTTGGGACTCTTCAGCACCTCTCGCTGCCCAACCTGTCGACGACGACCCCCTCCCCAAGCTACTCGTCGTTGCCGGTGCCGATACCCATCTCAGCGGTGGCCCATCGCATAACCTCCACGACCCCCTCGAACACCACGCTCCACTCATACAACCAGCCCCCACAAAAGAAGGCGGCCTCTGGGACGACGTCGCAGACGACATTGGCATTCCCCGTCCAAAGCAGGTCCAGAATGCATTTTGGAGAGTTTTTTCGTCGTAATTCTGTACTTGTAGTAAATAAGACTTTTATGTTTCTTGAGTTGCTACCTCCACCATGCTCGTTGCACTCCGTCACCCGTCTCTCTCCGTCCGTTGCATACACATTATTGCATCGAAGCAGTACAACCTCATCGCACCTCCTGACCCAGTATCCCACATGCGCCCCATCATCTACAGCGATGCCCCACCACCCGCCCCACCCTCCCTAATTCGCCACCCCTATTCTCTTACAGAGTTTTCCACCCCTTCCAATAACCGTGGCCAAGACTCTGTCCTTCAGTTCAAGCTCCATCGCCAGCAGCTCGACGATTTTCACCACAACTTTTGGTTTGATGTGTGTCTCTAAATACTCTTGCCTCTTTTTCATTTATTCAACTTGTTTTTCTTTCAGAGCAACACTCGCTTCGAAGCTGCAAAGGAGGCCACTCTAGCTGGCCTTCCCTCCTCAGCAACCCCAATAGACAAGGAACAAACATTGTCAGCATTTTACAAGCAGTGGTATGTGCAGGAGGCTGCCCGAACCGACGACTATACCATGGAATGGAGACGACGCAACCTCGCCCTCATCAAACTCGGTGTACGCATACAGCTGGTCAATGTCGTAGACAGCCTATCCCGCTGGTTCTCCTTCAAAAATTACTTATGAATACCCCCTCAGAATCCTTCCCCAGCCTCCCACACAACGTCATGCACTGCCAACTCCCGCACTCTATGGTAGACATCGTTCAAATCCATATCTCCCAATCGATCACATTCTAGATTATAATCCTGCACAAGCGCGTCAACCTGGTCCTGGGGCAGCCCTGGCCAACGGGAGGTGATTTCCGATTCAGAGGGTGTCAGCAATGCCACATCAGGCAGTGTCTCATAACCATCGGGTTTGTGTTCCCTCGGTATAATTGCGCAGAGCGTGCAGTAGAGCGCTGTATGACAGAATCTGGCATTGAGCTCTGCGTCCGAAATGTTTGTGGTTTTGCGGATGGTGTCCCAACTGTAGACATAGTTAAACTTTGCGCAATGTTTTTTTGTAACCCTTAGAATACTAACTCGTCATGAATATAAATCCGTCGCCAAACAGTGCGGAACGCTGAAGCTCTGCGAGTTTCGGGGATGGTCTATACCCCCTTTGTTAGTCCTAATCTATATAGTCAAATGATCTCCTTACTTGAGCGCGAGTGAGCAAGTGCAACGCTGTTGCAAAGTCTTCAATAGAGGATGCATTATCCTTCAATGTCAAAACATCTACAGCGTCCTCTATGGATAGCGCACGCCCTTGGAGTAAGCCTCGGACCAGGTCCTTGAATATCTGTGACACCAAAGTCAGGAAGGATACGAATTTGTGTGACAGTTACCTTACTTGTCTAAGAGCTTTTTTGTCAGTCAGATTCGTTGCAGTTTTCTTCATGATGACGTCAATCTGGTTATCAAGAGTCTGTCGGCTACGAATGTTCTCGAGCGCAGATTTAAACTCCAGTATTAGAGCCTCGTGAACGCTCACAAAATCCAAGTCATCGTGGAAGGCTGTTGAAGTTCATGTCATGGTCAGGATTTCATTAGTGATGTGAACTAGATATGCACCATCCAGGACAGAATTATCCAACATTGTCGTGCTCGATTCATGCAACTGAGCAAGATGTGAAAGTTTACCTATGCTAAGCATTAACTAAAAAAAATATCAAGTTAGTCCAGGCAAGTTCTAAGAATAAACAAATGTGTTACATGTTTCGTTTCCAAATTAGAAGCCTGCTCAGCTTCCGCAAGTAGCGATGTAGCGGCGGCACTGTATCTCCCCTTCCCAAGATCGTTTAACCACGAGATGGAGTCGTTTGGATTTTCTACGAAATATCGATCAATGTAGGTATCATGTGTATCGTCGTGCGCGAACATGATCCGAAGCTCTCCTATGATTTCTCTTGGAAATGGAACATTTTCGATGTTACTTAGGCACATACCGTGTTGTATATACCACCGATACAATTCCGTGGTAAAGTCATCTTTGAATCGTTCCACGTAAGCTTGTATCCGAAGGTGATTCGGATTGTCATCTAGTGGGTGCACGACATCTTTATGACATAATGCGGCTAACCCATGGAAATCACGATATTTTTCTGCGAGAGAGAATGCAGCCCCTGCATAGCCATTCCTGCCTATTGTTCATACAGAGTTAGTACCAATAGAGGAAAGGATATGAAAGATTGTCCTACGGAGGATTTCGAGCACTTCCGGACGAAGTATGTTGAACCTTTTTGCTAGCTTATCATGATCCCTTTGAGCACTAGGCTCGGATATGGCAACAGTACTGTAACATTTTTAGCGCAGTTATCTAAGGAGGAATGCAGCGTGCTGAACCTGCCGAGCCAGTCAAGTCTCTCTTGGATGCAAGCGAACAGAGTAGCAGCCAGATCGGAAAGCTGTGAGTTTGGTTCCAGGTCTTTGTCACTTTTTTGTCTATGAGATGCAGATTCGATCGCCTTGGTTGTTTTTTCGAACAAATCATGTACAACATCAATGACCGCCGGCTTGCTAGTCCAAGGCTCCATCATGGGAAGCTCAATACCATACACTCCAAGGTTGTATTCTCGATAATCAAATGCTGAGTTCAGGACAGTCTGTTGACGTTTGAGTTGATGCTTTACTGTTGGTGGATAAGAAGAACACACCAAAATAATACGATTGGCTTCTGGTAAAAACCCAAGAATTTCCCGACCGGTGTGACGAGCAGCTTGGGAGGTCACCTCTCCAATTTTCCTTATCAGCGGACCGATGTCTGCAACTTTAAGGCGGAAAAAAGCTCGAATAACGTCCTCGTGATGTCCTTGGTCAAGTTCCGCCATGTGTGTGTGGACGGCATCATTCAATATGCTGTGCGTCGGATTTGTACTATGAAGGGTATTAATGGGCGTGTTTTCGAACAACAAACTGCAACCACATACGCCAGCAGTTCATTATGCCTAACCCATAATTGGTAACACGCGAATAGCTTCTCTGCATCTGTTGCAAGTTTTTGCCGGCTTTGTTGGGACATCTGGGAAATATTTTTCGTGTGATGTAGTTTTGAATATATGGAAGATACCAACCTTAGCAAGGACCGAATTATCGTTGATGAACCGTATAAGCCAACTCAATTTTTCCTTCCTCTCCGACAACTGGGCGCTGAGGTCGTGGTTTTTTTGTACAATCTCAGAATCTTGGTGAAATTAAGTAACAACCCTCATCGACAAGTAGAGTATATAGTTACCTGACTGAAGAACAGCCTGACTAAGTTGTTCGGCGCCTTGCATCAAACTCTCTTCATCTACGTCAGGCGGGAAGCTAAAGTGGAGGGGATTCTACCACGTAAAGTATGAGGATATTGAAAGACGTGAGAAGAAATGATCGCACATCCGATAAACCACTGTAAAGTATTGCTTGTGTCATTGCTGATTTGACAAGCTTTGCCTCTCCGTTCCTTCAACGAGGGGTTGAAATTTTCGAGGACAGAGACAACAATATAGGCACGTACTCAATGTCATATGCAAGGACTTTTTCTAGGTTGGCCGTTACTTTCATCATAGTTGAGGCTGTTAAGATTAGCATGGGGCCCCCATCTTGAGCAACACCAACGCCAAGGGTCCTGTCTGTTGCAGATTTGAGCTCGAGGCATACCCTGTAGTCCACATCTGGGGATTTCTTTTTGTCAGAAGTACCATATAATCAACCTTGGGTGAAAAAGAACCTCGGGCACACAAAGCAACAGCATCGCCAAACTGTACGCTGATCAAAGCGCCGTCCAAAATAAGTTGTATTCGAGGGTGCGCTGGGGCGCCGATAGCGACATTGATCTGTCGAAACAAATGAGTAGAGGGAAAGGAAGAAGACACAGCTGTTTACGTTTTCATAAGGCACGCTCCGCATGGTAAGTACCTTGACTGTATCGTTCCAAACCAAGAGATAAGCCAACGCATAATATCTCCGCCGTGCCGCCATAGGATCAAGATGATCATGGCCCGCACCATATGAGAGTAAAACAGCCAACCGATCACTTGAGTTTTGTAAGGATGTGCGACATTGTGAGGGAAGGTCCATCATACTCATCTACTGCCAAATCTACCAGCTCCATGTCTACCCTTCCACTGTCAATACTGACACGTGGGCCAAAAGTGTTTTTAAGTGTGGATGACAGGATATCTGAAACGTCATTTTCTGAAAGCAATTCCTCCCAGCCTTCGGGGCTCATGGACCACCTTTGTAACCGAGTGTCAACAAGAGCCCAAACCTCCTTCCCCCCTATGGGTGTTCTTGGTCCGAAAGCAAGAGCGCTAACATTGCTGGAATGGCTTAATGTTACGCTGCTGGAGGAAGTAGAGAAAATAGATGGGAATAGTCGAGACAAAGAGAGGGAGTGCGACGGCCGAGCGAAGATGTGTGACGAAAGATGGCGTTTACCTCCAGACGAAGAGAGGGTCAGCCGGAACAGATTGCCAGTTGTCGTCGAAGCTACGTATGTCTGAGGCTACGGAAGATCAGTTCAGTGAAAGTATAGATCAGAGGGTAAATAGGCCCACATCGGAGCGAGCAAGATTGGTTACGAATTCACCCAAGGACAAATCCAGTTTCGTTGTGATGTAGTGATCACCTCCAGCCAAACCAATTCCAATGCTATCCCAGAAACGAATTATCCCACTGTGAGACATAAGGATTAAACCTGGCTCGCGAGATGGGTTATGAGGGATGAGTGCGTGAAATGGAGGCTGCTGTGGCTGATCGGGATGTTGTGGGCAAGAGAAAATGTAGCAGGTTGGTGTGCCTTTCAACGCCTGTAACGTAAGAATAGTGAGAGTGGGTGACAGGGATAGAAAACATGGAGTGACAAACCTGGGCATGTTGCCAGACAAAACACGTTTGTGCAGACGCGACAAGGGCAAAGCCAGTCAATATGTCAATGTCTCCCGCATATGCTTCTCGAAAGAAATCTAGGTAGAGAAGCCAGAAATGTTAACAGAGAACTCTTTCCAAACGAAAGTAACGGTGTACCGGCGTTCCTCAATACCTGCTTCAACTCCACAGGTAACGTTGTATAGAACGAGATGGTCAGTTGGTCAGATTTGGCAAACAGTGTGTCGCTTCCAGCTACAAAGTTCATGCGTTCACTGATGGTGGAGCCTGCTTCATCGATATCCATACTGGATAAGACAGAAATATTATCATTGGGGCGGATCCGTGGGTCTGGTTGTTGTATGGGTGTGGCCAAGCGAGAAGCTGCTCTGCTGGTCGTATTTCCTGTTACTCTGATACGCCTCGCAGGCGATGTGGCGAGCGGCCTGCTTCGTGTCGAACGCCGTGGCGCAGGAGAGGGCGAGAATGTTGCCATTGTACGCGTCTAAGTTCCAGAAGAAATGCACTCGATGAAACAGTGATCTAGTAAATCCTTGTAATTATAACAGTTACAAATATGCTCAGTCTTAATCATAATGATAAATAATCGTAACTGGACACTACTACAATAACAATACAACGGGAAGTATATATACAGCCTTCAGTACACCTTTACTTGCCACCCGCGGAAAATTTGGTTACGCTCTTCGTTCCCTCCGAGATAGCATGCTTTGCGAGCTCTCCAGGAAGGATGAGCCTGACACTAGTCTGTATTTCTCGGGAGGAGATGGTGGATTTCTTGGAATATGACGCCAGCTCTGAGGACTATGAGTGAAGCCTGAACGTCAAGCACATGTAACACATACTAGATGCCTCAGTGGCTATACGCTCAAAAATGTCGTTGACAAATGAGTTCAGAATAGCCATCGCCTTGTTGGAGATACCCGTATCAGGATGAACTTGTTTAAGTACTGTGAGATGTTTTAGCATTAATTCAACTATCAATGAGATGGGGGACATACCTTTGTATATATAAGAGCTGTAGGTCTCCTTGCGCACTTTACGGCGCTTCTTCTTCTCCCCATCGGGGAGTGCGGCAGCCTTGCTCTTGCTGGCTGTCTTCTTCGCGCCTTCGGTCTTTGCTGGCGCTTTAGACGCGGTAGAGGCAGGCGCCTTGCCAGCAGTGGAAGCGGGCTATTCGATTTGTTGAAACATACGGCATCTACCCAGAAATAAATACTGACTTTGGGGGCCATTGGCACTCATAGGGAAGTACGGTTAGTACACTATAACAAGTTAAGATAGCTGAACCTACGGAATGAAACGACGGTGGTAAGATGATGAAGGGGGTAAGGAAGGAGTGATTGTTGAACGAAACGACTCGCGTCTGACTTTTGAACAAAATGGTTGTTGCGGACCTTGAATTATGACATCACGTGAATTAAACAAATTCGCAGTTCGCGCTTGTCACGTCACGAGACGAATCCAGCAAATGATCAGGTTTGTGACATTGTCTGACAGTCTGTTTACATAATCTACTTCTTGTGTGCGATCACCACTAGAACCTGATATGGGTATTCAAATACTCCTGTCTCCTTATTGACCCACACTTTATCTTCACCTCTCTCCGCGATGCGCCGAACTTCACCTTGGACATCCGCCTTCTCAGCTTCAGGTAAAACGGCAATATAACTTTTACTTGACGCTCTATCCACCACAATATCAACTGTTGTGGGCAATGCATATGGCCAGTTCTTCTCTAATGGTGGCTGGAAGAGCTGCTTGTAAGAAGCTGTGTCAAAGGTCTGCCTCCAGAGATTCAATCGGAATTGAGGGGTGCCGTTTTCATGCCTCTCAATACGGTCACGTAATTGCGCAACCCAGCGGGCTCGATCTCTGCAAGCATATATCTCAATCAGCCTCTAAACCGCAGGCCCAAGCCACTCACCTGTCTTCAAGGTTCCAAATCAGGGCTACAGCCCCCTCAGGTTTGAGAATTCGGGCGAACTCAACCGCAGCACGGTCATAGTCAGGACACCAATGAAAAGCCTATTGGAGTGAAGTCATAAATCATAGTTAAAGAGCGGTATTAACGCAGCGTCCGAAAACATACTTGTGCTATTATAACAAGGTCTGCCCAACCATCTTGAATGCCAGTGGTCTCGAATGTCCCATCACTAACGGTGACCCTCTCATCACTGACAGTCTGACTAAACACTTCTCGCATGCCTGCACTTGGTTCTATTGCTCTGATCTGCTTAATGTCAGCAGCCCACTCTGGATGGGCCAACAAAGCGCGAGTGAATATGCCGGTCCCTGCACCGATCCTAAGGACACATTCAGCAACGACCTGGTGTGATTCTGGCTTGATTGACGTACTCGACGACGTTGATCGATGTGGAGCTTTTCACCGCCCCCCGAATGAAGGACAAGGAAAAAGGTTGATAGGATGGTCGTGCTCTAGAACGAGTTTCATTTATAGTTAGAGGTGCATCTATGTGGTGAAGTAACTGTAAGAATTGAACCTGTCGTAGACTTCATTGGTTCCTTGACCAAATCCAACTTCAGCAATTGTATGCACAGACATTCTGCGTACTGGGCACAGGTGCACAAGTGGGAGTGACAGATAAGATTATAATGTGATGGAAATGTTACCTTACAATTTATACATCTTGAGATCGATATCTCGTCCGATGTTCCGAAAACAAATATCACGACTGGTCCGCGTGTATATCGGAGAATGTCGTCAACCGCCGCCATACATAAGCATAGTGTCTGCTTTGAGAAGAATGGCCTCTTTTTTTTGGAAAGTTATAAGGTATAGGAATTCTTGTCAGGTGAATAATGATCCGTGTCAGTTGCTAGTACGCAGATTCGGCGATTCCGGCCTCCGAATCATCCAAATTCAACTGACACTGCTCAATTCAATTGCTATTCTTGTTCACAAGTCCTTGACAAGTTGAATCTCTCAGGAGTGCTGTGGTGAAGATGGCACAGCAAGAAGTCATAATCCGGGACATTCATTCAGGTCAAGTAATATCATACAAACGTGAAGACACCAGCCTGAGAATCAAGCTAACTGGTAAATCCTGACTTATTCATCCTCTATGTACATACCTGTACAAGGACAACTTACCTCTTCTTCCAGAGTCGAAAGCTCCTATACATATCACCTACCGTCAAGTTATCAGAGCTACCTGTAACGCAGACAATGGAGCATTAGAGTTGGCATACCTATACCGGAAAAAGAAGGCAGAGCCTCTCACACTGGTAAAGCTGGTGGGCAAACCACTAAAGACCAACGATACAATCTCCCAGTGGGCAGAGTCTCTTATGACACATATCTACGAAGGTCCGTTTTTACCCTTTCTCTTATCTCACTCCTACAATTCCGATCCTAGATTCTGGATTGAAACGACAGAGGCGGCTGAAGGTACTTGTTAACCCGCACGGAGGCGTGGTACGTCATTCATTACATGTTCCCTTTTTGTGCATCATGATCATATTCACAGCGCAAAGGAGTCTCAATCTTTGTAAAGACCGTCGAGCCAATATTTCACGCGGCTCAGTGCTCACTTGATATCATATGTATGTACACATTTACTTTGACAAGCCATGGTAATAACAAGATATAAACTAGATACTACACATAGTGGCCACGCGTATAATATTGCCAAGGATCTTCCTCTGGATTATGATGCCGTCGTTACTGTGTCCGGGGATGGTCTTATTCATGAGGTCATGAATGGATTTGCTCACCACGAGAGCCCCCGAAAGGCATTCAGTATACCAATCGCTCCCATACCCACTGGATCAGGAAATGGATTGGCACTTAATTTACTGGGTCTCGATGTAAGTAAGGCCATGCATCATATCGTTTACTCACCTTGAAAGCATAATCAGCATGGGTTTGATGTTGCGGAGGCGGCATTGAACGTTTTAAAAGGTGATTTCGGATTTTCTGCTTGAAACTCTTTGGCGATAACAATCAATTACTAGGAAAGCATATGAAAGTTGATGTGTTCTCCTTGATCCAGAATGGCAAGCGTACAATATCATTTATGTCACAAGCTCTCGGGCTCATGGCAGATCTGGATGTTGGGACGGAGAACTTGCGTTGGATGGGAGATACTCGCTTTATGATTGGTTTAATCCGAGGAGGTAAGAACCGTGTGGCGATACTACCTATAGACTGATTCAAAGTTTTGTTCTCAAAGTGATTCAGTTCAAGCCCTGCCCTGTACAGCTCTCATACAAACTTGCAGAGGCCGATAAAATAAAAATGGCAAATGATCTGCAAGCGCGACGGAATAGCTCCATTGAGACTGTCTTGCCATTCCAAGATGTTGGTGGTGCACTCCCCCCATTGAACAATCTTCCAGATGATACAGACGGGTGGACAACTTATGACAGGCCTATTCTCTATGTATACGCTGGGAAAGGACCATTTGTGGGCAGGTAGGTTGGAGTGTGGGATTGCAGCTCTGACTGACCTAAGCAATAGAGATTACATGGCATTTCCAGTCTCTCTACCAGATGACGGTCTTATTGACTTGATAGCCCAGCCTCTGGTACGTGCAAAAAATGATTATGGTGGAGTCACCCTTCATTCCGCCATGTTAGTCTTCACGCAAAGACATTATAGCTGGGCTTGGAGGTGCGACCAAGGGAGAACAATATTGGCACCCTCAAGTAAGGCATCAATATCTTCTAGGTTGATCTACAAATATCTTGACAACTTCATAGCTTCACTACGTCAAAGCTCACGCGTATCGGGTGAAACCCCTCATACCGAAAGGTGCTTTAGCAGTTGATGGTGAAATATTCCCCTTTGAGGAATACCAGGTGGAGGTTCACCAGAAGCTAGCAACACTTTTGAGCCCGTGTGGTTGTTACGTTGCCGATTTTCCTTCACAGAGGCACGGCTTTCCCTCTGGGAGTGAGAAGAGGAAGGGAAATGAGTACTGATACAGACATAAAAACTTCCCTGCGGCTTTCGTTCTGATCTTTATAAACTGTCGTGAAGTTAGCTAATGATAGAGTCAGGTTAGCGGACTGATCATATTCGGCCCTAGGCCTCAGGCTCTGGTGCTATACCCCGAGAAAAAAGAAACTGAAAAATTCAAAAAGGGTTCCACAAGGCTGAAAAGCATATCGTAGAAACTTAATGGCAAGATGTTGAGGGTACAATATCTAAACCATACTAAACCATTCCCTGGGTCATATTGTTACCATTTTTGTCTAACCGGCCGTTGCCGCGTGATTACGTCAGATTTGCCTAATGCGGAGGGACGCAAATCAAGGCCCTAGTCAATTTGTCCCTCCCATTTGGAAAGTGGTGGACATAGTTATTAGCTGTTGTGACTTTGCCCTACATGATTGTTCTGTGATAGATATAGCCCAAAAATTCTTGAATTGTTACTATTGATAATTGGTGGCCTTGTTTCAAAGCAAGGGTTTGGTTGACAAAGACGACACTTCCTTTAGTATCGAAGTTATATTGAAATGCAAACTGTATTGGTATATTCTTATGAAGGGCCACACCGGACAGAATTCTTTGGAGTGAGCACAAGCAACCTTTGGCTTAGGACTGGTTAACTTTGGCTTGATTACTGGTTACGTTTGCATTGTATCACCCACAACAACGCTTGAGCCAATAAGCTTCAATTCCACTTTAGGCAAATGACTTGAGAACTTGACTTTCACTTTCAACCGAATTTCTAAGATTTCCGCGTAAGTTGTTCCATCCGCAACACAACCTAAGTGAGTGAG